>JAPEBW010000712.1:0-41153 GCA_027405785.1 Ophiocordyceps robertsii
TAAAGGGTTTTTATATATCCTAGGTATAAGAGAGGTTTTCCTATAACTAAGGACTTTACCTTATATATATACTACCTTAATAAATTAGTAAAGAGTATATAAATCTACTCTTTAAGGGAGGCTATAAGAGAGTGATTTTACTACTTTAATAAATCAGCTATTTAATGCTTACCTGATTAGCTATGCATAGGGGGGTGTATAAATTATATAAAAGCCCGCATTGAATAGCCTAGCTTCGGCTCGTCATTTTCTAGGTCCTTACGTCCTCATACGACGTCTATAACGTTATGTACGGAACTAAGGAGGTTGGGGTGGCTAGATAAAACAAGGATCCGCTTAGACCTAAACTAACCTCAACCAACTTCAAACACGAATTGCCGCACAAGGAAGGGACATACAGCCACGGGGTAAAATGCTTTGAAATTAGCATTCTTCGGAATTCAAGACTACCCGAAGGCCGGTCCGGATATGTCACTCCGTTCCCTCATATTTGTCTATAAAAGGCGAATCTGCCGCCACTAGATAGCTAGGGATTCTATAAGCACTCACGCACTCAATTCTTCATCAATCAATTCCAGCCAAAATCCTGCCTTACACAACATCGACTCCTCTATCACGTGACATCACGTGATCTCTTTATTTCCCCACAATTTCGCTGCTGCTCTAACCTTTTACAAACTCTAAGATAAGTAAGCTATAAAAGCGGAAAAGGCTGCGGCTTACTAAGTATACTAGTTTAATAATCTCTCTTACTTTTTTAAAGGTATTATACTATAAAAGCTTATAAAGTTAAATAAGATATAAAACGAGTTTTACTTAGCTAAGCTAAGACTATTACCCTTTAAAAAGTAATTTACTTTTAAAATATAAATAAAGGATAAACTATAAAATAGTAAAACTTATATAATTAAGTAAACTAAATTTAGAACTACTTCGATAGATTAATTATCCTTTTAATAAAAGAAGTAAAGATAAGCTAGCCTTAAGGTCTTTTAGCTCCCCGCTTTTTAAATACCTATTAAATTAAGCTAGCGATAAAGCTATTCTTTCCTTAAGACGATAAACTTAGTAAATATTTTTACTTAGTGCTATTAATAAAGTTTAGTTAATAGGCCTTAATTAGAATTCCGCTTTAAAGAATACTTAGTAGCTTCTTAGTTTAGTATTACTATTTAGCTTTATCCGCTATATCCGCGCTAATTAAGGCGTTTTTAAGAGTCTTTATTAATAAAAACAAGCCTCTTATACTTAAGGCTTTATAACGTACTAGATTCTAAGACGCATATAAAATAAAAGGTTAAGTACTTAATAAAAGTATTAAGACTAAGACCTTAATAATAAGTAATAAAAACGCGGTAAGCAATCTTTTTAGCAGGCTAAACCTATCTATACTTAGCGGGTAAATACTAAGACTAAGTATAGCTTTAAGCCCCTTAATAAGAATAGTAGTAATATTAAATAAATAATTCCTTAGTCTCCTTTAAGTACTAAAAGAAAAGATATACTTATTAAACCTTAAGAAAAGCCTAAACTATAAGCTAAGGATATAAGGAGATTTAACTTATTAAGGCCGCTAAAAGTATCTTTTAATAAATTTTAAGAAGACAATAAAGCTAGTATATTTTAAGGAGTAGACCGTTTTATTAACTTTATCCGCTAAAACGCTAATAAAAGCGAGGCTTATATAGATAAATTAGCAATTTAATTACCCTTTTTTCTTTAAGGAAGCGTGGCGGAATAGTATTTTAAAGACTTTTTAAAACTATAATAAAAAGAACTTAGTAAGCTTATTATCGGACAAAGTGAAAAAATCTCCGCCTTATAAAAACGGTTTAAAATCCGCTTAAATATAGCAATATAAGCACTTATTAAAAAGCACTTAACTATTAAAGATATAGTAATAAGGTCCGACTTTAACTCTTTAATATCGCGCTTATAATCTAAAGTTAAGGCCGCGCTTTATTAGCTAAACTACTTAACTATAGTAATTTACTAAAAGCTAGATATATATTTATAAGAATCTTTATACTATTTAGTAAAGAATAAGAATATTAATAAATAGATTAATAAATATAAGGAGATTTTCTTTTAGCTATAAGTTAAATATACTTAAAGATCTTAAAAGCACTTATTAGCGCGAAAAAGATAAGGTTAACTTATAAAAAGACGAGGACTTACTAGCTATACCTTAAACGCACTTAAAGAATAGTCCGGGACGTCTTAACTATCTATTAAAGGCTTACCGAGATTATAGGTTACTTTTTTAGACCGCTTAAGTAAGGTAAATATACTACGAGCTTTATAGCGTTTTTTAAGTTAAAGGAGAAACCTATTTAAATAGCTAAAGATATAAGCTAAGGTCTTTTAGCTTAAGAGAGAAAGGACCTTTAAGATAATACGCTTATTAATACTAAAACTAAACTAAGTATACCTTATAATTAAGGAAGAAACTATAATAAAGATTAATAACTATTTAAGGGATAAAAAGCACGATATAAAAAAAGCTTAAATAAATACTAATAAAAGCTTAAAGAAAACCATAATTTATACTATAGTAAACTTAGTTTAAAAGGCTAATAAAGTATACGGATTTTACGGCGAAGTATTCCCCTTAAAGAATAAGCTTTCTTAATATATTAAAGATAAACACCCCCTTAACCTTAGCTAAGATATTGCTATATAAAAACGCAGCTTAGTAGAATAAGTAGTTATTTAAAAGCTATAAAGCGTTTAAATAGTTAAGGCTTCTCTTAATATTTAATTATTAAGCCTTAATAAGCCGTGATAATTTACTTACGTATACTTATTAGTCTATAAAAAAAGGGGCCCGGGAAAAGCATTAAAGCTTATATAGATACCGGGGTAAACCGAAGCCTTATTTAAGCTAACTTAATAAAGACCTTTTAAGACGTAACTATAAACTCCTTTTAATAACTTCTTATTTAATAAGTAAGAAGAACGGCTATTATTAAATAAGTAAAAAGTACTGCGTATATACTAAGAAGGCTAAACGGTAGCCTCGCAGTCGCGAAGGTAAAGATCCGCGCTAAGATAGTAAACCGGTTTGCGGCTAATATATTGCTTAGCTAAGATTTTCTCGTTCCTTATTAAAAGGACCTTTTTAACTTTATATTAGTCTTATAAATTAAGCCTAATAAAGGGATTAAAGCTAAAGTTAAGATAGTTTTACTAAGACTAGCAATACGTAAATAGGTAATTTACTTAGCTACTATAATAATTTTAGCTAGTTCTTCCTACGCCTAACTTATATAGGTCCGGGCATTGATATTAAGGCATAATATATCATTTTTCTTTAATAACCTTATAAAGTTATAGTTTATAAAGAAACATTATTTAAAGACTAACTTATAGTTTTTAAAGTTACTAGTTTAATTTATATTAGTATAAGCTTAAATATAAAGTATTATTAATGCTATATTATAGTTATAATATATTATTAATATAAAGTGTTTATAAAGATATTTCTAAATTATAGTTTATAGTTTAACATATTAATTTCTTAGTTTAATAATAAACTTAGTATATAGTATTACTACGTATAGTATATTAAGCCTTAAGAACAAGATAAAATAATAAGAAGCGTGTTTATATTGTATATAAAAGATGTATTTTTTAACAGTTATATTGTTTATTATTTTATTTAGTTTAACTTTCTTTATAGTTAGGGTTTTTAAAGTTCTTCTCTTTTCTTTATTAAATGTTTTTATTTTATTTAAGGTATACCTTTTTTTCAGATATATATATATGTTTGCTTTGCTTTATTTATTATTTTAGTTATATTTAAAAAGTCTTTAACTTTGCTGAAAAATTAAATCTTAAAGCTCTTACTTATTATATAAATTATTTAAGTTATAAAATTCTTAATAAGCTTAAAAAATAAAAGATTATAAATATAAGCTAATATAGCTATATATAACTTATTATTTATAAGTACCCTTTTTTATATATATAAAAAGAAAACATTGCTATCTTAAAACCTTAAATAATAATTTATATTAAAGCATTAAATTTAATATAAAACTATATAAGGCTTTTTAAATTTTAATATTAGCTTTATCCTTTTATTATACTACTTATTATAATACTTAAAGTCTTTATTTATTATAAAGTTTTAATAACCTTTAAGCATATTTATATAAGCTTTTACTTTTATATATATATATATAAATATATACTTAATATTATATTATTATATTTACTAAATAATAGCTAACTAAAGAAAACCTCCTTAAAAACTATATACTTACTTTTAACGGGTATATATCGCGTTTAAAACTACTATTAATATTAAAAATTAATTTAATAGTATTAGTTATCCTCTTAAGATAATATTATATTACGGCTAGTAGATATATAAGTATAAAAGTAGTCCGCTTTATACTAATATTAACTTTAGTACGTAGTATTATAAGACGCTTATAAGATTTCTATTATTTTTTATATACATAGTTCGATTAAGTATAAGTAGTAGTTAAAACCTTTTAATATATAAAAAGATAAATTAAAAGCGTTGAAACTAAAATATAAGATAAAATTAAGCTTTTTATAGCTATTTAAAACGTTATAAGAAAAGCTATATATAAAAAACTTAATTATAAAAAAGCTTAAAGCTTAAAAAGCCTTAGAACATTAATAATAATAGCCGTTAAACTTTATAAGCTAGTATAATAAAATATAATAATAAAGCTAGTTTATTATAAAATCTAAGCGGCTATGCTTAAACTTCTCTTTTAGCTCTTAAGGAGCCCTTATAAAATCTTATAATAAGAACGCTTAAAGTATAAGCTATAAAGACTTACTTAAAAAGATATAACGGATATTTCCGACTATAGTTTTAATTAAGGAGCAAATAGGTGTAGAAGAGAGCAGGCTTGTAGCCACGAGTAAGGGGATCACAGAGATGCAAAGAGTGTGCGAAAAGGTAAAGAAATAGGTGAGATATGTATGTATAAGGTTGATGATCTATCTAAGGTACGCGGGGGACCAAGGCTTCCTTATATAGACAATTCCCAAGCTATAAGTAACTTAAGTGATTTAGAAAAGAGCCCCCTGTCCAGCGCAGTTATGCATAGTGGGCTAATAGCTATTATTAGGTTAATATTGTATTTGTAAGCCTAGGGATTAATCCCGCAAGGAATACGAGGTGGCGCAGCGACTTGGCACGGATTATGCATATAGTCTCTACACACACCTCTTCCTAATCTGCTCATGTCTTGCTTATGTGTGGGTGGAAAAATATAAGGAAATATGTATAGTATGAAGAATTGTATAGCGGATTTAATGTATATTTCAGCGTATTTATCTTATGTATTATTTATGCTCTATTTGGCCTATAGGCTGCGGGAGAGTATATTTTACTCCTTTATAGTTTTTAACGTTTTAAACTATAAGACATACTATAAAAACTACTAAACGGATTCCGCTAGTATTTTTAAAAGATTTCTAAGGAATTTTATAGAATATTTAAACTTTAGTTTAGCCCGTTTTTAACTAAAGGAATACCTTGAAAATTTAAAATAAACCTTACCGCAATTATTATAGGATATTTAAGGATATTTAAGAGATTTCCCTAACTATATTTATAGTATTTATAACCGGGTCTATACTTAGTTTATTAAGTAATTTTATAAAGATATTTATAGTTTATTTACATATTAATAATAAATAGCTAAATAGTATAGTTTAAGATCCTTAGAAATAGCTTAAAGAACTAAGTATAAAGTTGCTAAATATACCTTAAAGAAAAAATAAGCTTTTTACTATCTATAAGCCCCTATATATATTTATATATAGTAATTAGTTTATTATACCGGATTAATTAGCGATAAATAGTTTAAAGTAGGAGCCTTTATTAGCGGGAATTTATTTATAGTACTCGCTTTAACTAGCGGTAATTAATCTACGCCTTATCCCCTTATTTTTACGCCGTTAAGCGTAGTAAATAGTAGTAATTCCTACTTATTTAAACCGAAAGCCTATAGATATTTACTAAGCTAAAAGCAATTATATCGTATAATTAAGCGTCTATCTTATAAAAAGTTAAATACTAAATAATGATTTCTTTAATAAAAAGCTCTTATTAGCTTTTAAGTTTAATCTTAATAATAAGCACCTTTTCCTTTACGCGCTTATCATAAAGCTTTAAAATAAGTAAGCTATAAAAGCAGAAAAGGCCGCGGCTTATTAAGTATATTAATTTAATAATCTCCTTTATCTTTTTTAAAGTATTATATTATCATAGCTTATAAAGTTAAATAAAATATAAAATAAGTCTTATTAAGCTAAGCTAAAATTACTACCTTTTAAAAAGGAATCGGCTTTTAAAATACTAATAAAAAATAAACTATAAAATAATAAAACTTATTTAACTAAGTAAACTAAATTTAGTACTATATAGATAAATTAGTTATTTATTAAATAAAAAAAGTAAAGATAAGCCGACTTAAAGACTTTTTAAGTCCTTGCCCCTTAAATACTCTTTAGATTAAACCCGCGATAAAGCTACTTTTTCTTAAAGATAATAAGCTTAGTAAATATTTCTACTACATACTATTAATAAAGTTTAGTTTATAAGCTTTAACTAAAACTCCGCTTTAAAGGATACTTAATAGTTTCTTAGTTTAGTATTACTACTTAGCCTTATTTACTATAGCTATAGTAACTAAGGCGTTCTTAAGACTTTTAATAAAATAAGCTTTTTACTTTAAGGGCCTTATAGCGCACTAGATTTTAAGACGTATATAAAATAAAAAGTTTAGTACTTAGTAAGAATATTAAAACTAAGACTATAATAATAAGCGATAAAGACGCGGTAAGCAATATACTTAGTAAGCCGAACTTATTTATACTTAGCGTATAAATACTAAGACTAAGTATAGCTTTAAGCTTTTTAGTAAGAATTAAAATAATATTTAATAAATAATTCCTTAGTCTCTTTTAAATACTAAAAAGAAAAGATATACTAACTAAGCTTTAAGAAAAACCTTAACTATAAGCTAAGGATATAAAGAGATTTAACTTAATAAGACCGCTAAAAGTATCTTTTAATAAAGTTTAAAAAGACGATAAAGTTTATATATTCTAAGGAGTAAACTGTTTTATTTACTTTATCCGCTAAAATACTAATAAAAGTAAGGCTTATATAAACAAATTAGCTATTTAGTTGCTCTTTTTCCTTTAAGGAAGCGTAGTAAAATAGTAATTTATAAAGACCTCTTAAAACTATAATAAGAAAAGCTTAGTAATCTTAGTATAAAATTAAGCTAATAAATCTTTACTTTATAAAAGCGGTTTATAATCCGGTTAAATATAGTAATATAAGCACTTAATAAAAAGCACTTTACTATTAAAAATATAGCTATAAGATCCGACTTTAAGTCTTAAATATCGCGATTATAATATAAAGCTAAGACTATACTTTATTAACTAAACTACTTAACAATTATAATTAACTAAAAAATAAATATCTATTTATATAAATCTTTATACTATTTAGTAAGAAGTAAAGATATTAATAAATAGATTAAAAATATAAGGAAACTCTTTTTAAG
Organism: Ophiocordyceps robertsii; assembly: GCA_027405785.1. Classification (NCBI taxonomy): domain Eukaryota; kingdom Fungi; phylum Ascomycota; class Sordariomycetes; order Hypocreales; family Ophiocordycipitaceae; genus Ophiocordyceps; species Ophiocordyceps robertsii. Next base: position 7,572 of record JAPEBW010000712.1, read on the forward strand.
CTATAAGTTAAAGATGCTTAAAGGTCTTAAAAGTGCTTACTAGTATAAAGGAAATACGCTTAACTTATAAAAAGGCAAGGCCTAATTAGCTATACCTTATATATACTAAAGAAAATAGTTTAAGATACCTTAACTATTTCTTAAAAGCTTGCTAAGACTATACGTTATATCTATAAAACGCTTAGCTTAAGCGGATATACTATAACTTATATAGCGTTTACTAAGTAAAAGAAGAAACCCCTTTAAATAACTTAAGATATAAGCTAAGGTCTTTTAACTTAAAAGAGAAAACCCCTTTTAAATAATATACTTACTAATGTTAAAGCTAAATTAAGCGTACTTTATAACTAAGAAACGAACTATAGCTAAGACTAACGACTACTTTAAAAATAAAGATTATAATATAAAAAGAGCTTAAACGGAAATTAATAAAGGCTTAAAGAAGACTATAATTTACACTATAGCAAACTTAGTTTAAAAGGCTAATAAAGTATATAAGTTTTATAGCAAAGTATTTCTCTTAAAAAATAAGCTTAATTAATATATCGAAGATAAATACTCCTTAAACCTTAGCCGAAATATAGCTATATTAAAATATAGCTTAATATAATAAGTAGTTATTAAAAAGCTTTAAAGCGTTTTAATAGTTAAGGCTTCTCTTAATATTAAACTATTAAGCTCCGATAAGCTATTATAATTTATTTATATATACTTACTAGTTTATAAAATATTAAGGCTTAAGATAAGTATTAAAGCTTATAGAACTACTAAAGTAAACAAAAGTCTTATTTAAGCCGACCTTATAAAAACCTCTTAAAATATAACTATAAACTCCTTTTAATAAATCCTTATTTAAGAAAGAAAAGAAACTACTACTATTAAATAAGAGGAATTTACTACGTATATACTAAGTAGGCTAAATAGTAGCCTCGTAGTTATAAAGGTAAAGATTAGCGCTTAAATAGGAAAACGGTTAGCAGCTAATATATTACTAAGCTAAGATTTTCTAGATTTCTACTAAAAGACCTTTATTAACTTTACTTTAATGTTATAAATTAAGGCCTATAAAAATAAAGGCTAATATTAAAATAGTCCGACAAAGGCTAGCAATATATAAAGAAGTAATTTACTTAACTACTACGATATTTTTAGCTAACTTTAGCTACGCTTTGCTTATATAAGTCTAGGTATTACTATTAATATATAATATAAAATCTTTCCCCGAAAGCCTTAAGCTTACTTAGATAATAGTATAAGATTATAAAAGTTTTATAGTAATAAACTGCTTTAAAGAACTATTAACACTCTTTTAAAGCTAAAAGATAAGGATAATTATAAACCTTAATAAATAGTTTTAGCTATATAAAAAGGTTAATATTACTATTTTTTCTAGTAAAAGTGTTTATAGAAAACTTAAAAAGAATAAGCCCCTTTAAAGACTTTTTATAGAAAGATCTTATAGCGAACTATAAGCTTAGAATTAGCTAAACTAAGGATTTACTTAAACTTACTATTAATAAAAGAGTTTAAATTTATACTAAAAACTTAAAATACGCCTTAAATGTTTAATATATCCTTTAACTAATCCCTTGCTTTTAAATAAATAAAGAAGTAGTATATATAAATAAATCTAAATATATATACTTTTCTTTTATAAAATAATAATAATACTAATAAATCGTATTAAGATTATATTTATTAAGTAATAAGAGTAAGAAAGTGATAAATATAATATTTAGCGAGCTAACTAAGTAAGAATAATTAAAACAAGTTTATAAGCTAACTGCTTTTATAGCGCCGATATTTATAGTATAAAAGATAGTAAATAGAAAAGAAAAAGGATAAGAAGTAATAGATTTACGGGGGATTAACGCTATTACTATTTTAAACGCTTACTTTATACTACTTTAAAGCGATATAATTAAGCGCTTTTAAAAGAAAAAGTTTATTAATATAGTAAACGTATAATTATTTTTTTACTAGTTCTTAGTTTATTAAAACTACTAAGAAAGATTTATAATTATAAGCTACTATAAGGAAAAAAGATTATTAATAATACTTATAAGTTTTAAGAACTCTTTAGTATATATCTAAAAATTTATTAATAATATCTTTTATAAATACTAAAAATACGTAGCAGCTTATATTAATAATATTATTATTTACTTTAATATACTAAAAAAATACTTTTAATACTTAAAGGCAATATTCCGCGCTTTTTACGATTTTAATATACTACGCCTTACGGCGTAAAGATAGGAGGATAAGGCGCGGACTAATTACTATTAGTCGGGGCTAGTACTATAAACTAATTACCGCTAATTAAGGCCGGTACTATAAACTAATTACCGCCGGTTAAGCTAGTATAACGGACTAATTACCGTATATAAACGTATATAAGAGTTTAAAAATAGTAAAAAGCTTATTTATTCTTTAAGGTATAGCTAGCTACTTTATACTTAGTTCTTTAAGCTAATTTTAAGGATCTTTAACTATACTATCCTTTTATTTATTATTAGTATATAGATAAACTTTTTAAATATCCTTATAAAATCGCTTAATAAACTAAGTATAAGCTTAGTTAAAATATTATAGACTATAGTTAAGGAAATCCTTTAAATATCCTTAAATATCCCTTAAAAATCGCGGTAAAGTTTATCTTATATCTTTTAAGATACTGCTATAATTAAAAATAAGTCGAACTATAATTAAAGTATCCCGCGGAAATCCTTAAATATCCTTTAAAAATACTAACGGAATCCGCTTAATAGTTTTTATAATATCTTTTATAGTTAAAGACATCGTAAACTATAGTTAAGTAAGCTCTTAAGCCTTTATAGTTATATCTTAAAAACCTTAGCGGGGTCCGACTAATAATATTCGTTATATCTCTTAAAGCGAGCCTTTATAGTACGTACTTTAAGCGTTCTTATTACGGGGTTCCGTAAAGCTCCTTAAGAGTAAAGTAAAGAGTTTAAGCATAGCTGTTTAGATTTTATAATAACTCTTTTAAGTAAGAAAGAAAAGCTAATATCCTTATCGGTTTAAAGTAAAAATAAAGTAAAGGGGGCGCTAAGTAATAGCTTTATAGTAGCGTTTTTATGCCGTATTAATAGTACGCTATCCTTATCTTTTTAATAGTTATTTTAGCCTATTTAGCCGATAGTAACTAAGGAGCTTAAGATAGTTAGTAAGCGGCTTTTATTATAAATTCTTACTTCTTATTTAGTTATATATCTTTATTTTTATTAAGGCGATTAGCGCGTTTAGCTAAAACCTATAGTAAAGTTTTTTAACTTTTCTTTAAGGAATATATCCGGGTACTTATCGGGTAGTAAGGAGTCTCCGCGCTAAGGAATATTTAAATTTTTTAGTAGGATATATTATAAAAAACTAGCTTTATTTAAGCCTTATTTTATATTATTATCCTACTAACTTTCTATACCGTTCTTTAATCCTTCGCTAAATTCTCTTATACTACTTACTAGCTTTATAAGCCGCCTATAAGCAAGATATTATATCTTACTTCTTACCGCTATTATAGTTATCCCTTGCTTTTTATTACTAAGCTTTCCGACTTATTATCCTCTTTACGCGGCGCTATTACTTACGCTTTTTTGCTAACTAACGCGCGTTTAGCTACTAAGAAAGTATTAAAGTAAGGGTAAGCTATCCCGCTAATATTAATAAGTATAGTTAATATTAAAGTATTAAATATCTATATTCCCGCTTAAAAGCGGGTAATAAAGTCCTTAATAGCCTTAATACTTAATTCCTTACTCTTAAGGTTTAAAATATACTTAATAGTCTTAAAGAACCTTTTTATAAAGGGGGCCTTAAAGGCGAAAATATAAAGCGCGTAGTTTATACAGCTAATAAGGCGGATATTAAAGCCTAGGAATTTTATTACTTAAGTTAAAGTTAAGTCGCGTTTAGACTCTTTATAAGCTTATAAATAAAACTTAGTATAGTTTATAGCTAAGCGGAAACTCTTAATTATTATAATCTTATCGCTAAAGTATAGGCCTATAAAGCTAGGCTTAGTAAGGATTATATTAATTACTACTAGCCGCTTTTATAAAATCGGGTAGCGGAATATATCGCGAGGCTAGTTATTACTATCTCCTCCTATTAAGGAAAGACGGCGGATAAACTATAGTAAAGCGCTTATATACTTTTATATAACTAAGCTAAGTATAGCAGCGGGTAAAAAGAGCGTTCGCTAAGTAAGACTAAATAAGTCCTTAAGGCTTATAGCGGCTATAAGTTAAGAGCGGGATTTTATAGCGCGGGCTAAACTATATATAAAGTAAGAAAAGGTTTTAGCTATAATAGCTTAAAACGCCGCTATAAATTCGGCTATAAACTAGTTAAGCTAGGCCTTAGATATATAGTTAAGAATAGCCCGGACGTTATTTTAATCGTTTAGCTAAAGCGGGTTTCGATTAATAATAGCGGCTACTATAAATCTTAAGACTATAGCAAGGTTAGCTAACTTAAAGGCGTTTAGTATCGGCTAGTTATTTTATTAATAAAGATTTCTAGCTATACCTTAAAAAATATATAGGCGGTAAGGGCTTTTTAATAGTAAGAGCTAAGTAAAGGGTATAGCTAAGCTACTGCGAAATTAACCGTTTAAACTACGCTATAATATAAAGCTAGAAGGCGAGTCGTTTAAGTTAAGTATTTAAAGAGGGTAATATAGGCCGTCCTTTATAGTGCTATAATTTAAGTTAAATCCGTTAGCTTAAACGTAATTACGGAAAGCGGTGTAGGTTTATATAAAAGCTTAAACTTAAAGGTTTTAACTTTTACTAAAGGACTTAAGGCTATAAAAGATAGCCGCCTTATTTTTATAAAGCTTAAGCGCCTACTTATATTTTTTATATTAAAAGTATAAACGCTTATAGGAAAGCGGGCTAAAAAGGTAGTTATAGAATAGCTAGTCTTAACTATAAAAAACGTTAAACGATAAAAGAACTTAGAATAAAAGTATAAAGATTATAAGCTTAAAGTAAAGAAGGTTATATATCTAGGAGTAAGCGAGGTATAGTAAGCTATAGCTAGCGGTAAAGGGAAATATAGTTATAAAAAGAAAAAAGAAAAGAAAAGAGGGTAAGCGGCGGAGAGAATTTAAATAAGTATACTATAAAGCTAAAAAGGCCTTATTACTTAAGGTAAATAGCGGTATATTATTATTAAAATAACTAATTACCTTAAGTATAGTAAGTTATAGTTTTTTATAAGTTATAGTAGCCTTTAAGTCTTATACTTCGGCTTAACCGCTTAATTCTCTTAGTTTAAGAGTTTTATATTAAGTTATAAAGGCCGCGCGTTATGCTTTTATTTAAACTACTTAAGTAGCTAACTCTTTTTATACCTTTTTAATAGCTTTTACGATCTTTAGTAAGAAGACCGCTTTCTTATTTACTTATAAGTTATAGCTACTTAGCTAGCCTTTTTAAGCTATAAGAAACTCCTTTTTTAGCTTTCCGCCGCTTTTTTTTATTATACGGCTTTATAAGGTTCGTTTTGCTTCTTACTTATTTAAGTAAAGTATCCCTTTATTTTAAACTAAGCTTAAGCGTATAGCTAGCTCGTCCGCTAAATATAAATATACTATTAAAACGACTAAATAGATATTAAACGACCTTTTTATATCCAGCCGGTATATAAGCTATCTTACTTTAGCGGTAACTTTAAACAGCTTAGTATATTTTTCTTAAAGCTTTGTCGGTTTGCTATTTATAATATAGTAGCCCTTACTAAGCTATAGCTAGACTTAATTACTAAGCTTAAATTTTAGTAGGCAGTGTTTTTTATTATATCTATTCTTTATAATAGCCTAAGTATAAGTAATAGCTAACCTAGCTTTTTCTTATAAGACCTTTTAGTTTCGTAAGTATAAGTAGTTATTAAAGAACTAAAAGCTATTATCTATTTTTATTTTTATAATAAGCTTACTAAGGACTATATAAAATACTAAAGAGAAGGAATTATTAAGCTAAACTAAAAGGCGATTAGCGTATTAGGTTAATATAGGTCTAGGAAATTAGCGGTAAAGAATCGTAGCGCGATTTTTATAGTTTAGTTTCGCCTTTTTAATAAGCTATTAGTTTAAAGGTGCTAAGCGGTAAATATAAAAAGCTTTGATTTAAAGGCTTATTATAAGGTCCGCTAAAATACTAAAGTAAACTTTATATCTTCGTTAAAGATTATGTTTTTCGGAATCCCTTAATTAGCGCGGAGTAGCTTAGTATATAATACTTATACTTAGTCTTCCGCTATAAACTAGTTATTACTTAAAATAAGGAGATATATTTTAAAGAATTTATTAGTTTTAGTTAATAAGGTATTAAAGAAGTTCTTTATAGGATCTTTTTATAAGGATTGTTTAGCTTAAACTACTAAGAGCCCGGTAATAAAGTTTATCGCTATTATATAGTATTAAGCCGGCGGGCTTTAGATTAAAATAAGCTACCTTAGCGTCTTACTTTAATCGGTTTAGTTATAGTAATAAGTATTATAGCTATTTACGACCTCGTTTATATATTTACTAAGCTATAAGATTAAGAAGCTTTTAAATAGATCTCACTATATATAAATACGGCTAGTATAAAAATATTTAGCGTAGGCGTTTTAAATAATCTCCTTAGTATAGGTCTTAAGGATATATAGTCTCCGGCGTTTATTATTCTTTATAAAGTATACTAACCCTTACGACTAAAGGAAGAGAAGTCCGGGGATACTATCTTTATCGCTAAGCTATGCTATAATCTTTACTTACTATATATTCTTTATATATCCATTTATTATTTTTTAGTAAAGCGGTAATTTAATTAATACTTTTATATAAAGGAATATATAGTTTATTATCTTATCTTTTTAAATACGTTTTAACTCACCTTTTTAGTTTAAGGATACTAGCTTATTATCTTAGTGCGGTAAACGTAAAAAAGCGTCTAATATAACGTTTTTAATAATTAAGATATAGTATACCTTAAGCGGGAATTAGCTTAAGTATTAAGACGTAAGGACTAGCTTATTATTAAATTTTATACTAATAAAGAATAAGGATTTTTAGTATATTATTCTATAGGTGCTTATATAATCGGTAAAAATAACTACTAATAGCGTTCTTATAGATAGTACTATAGTATATATCTTATAAACTGCTTATACTATACCGGCTACTTTAAGTTTTATAAGCTAGTATTAAGATTCTCTGCTTTAAAAGGCGCGGCTTAAGTAAATAATAAGCTAGACCTTAGTTTAGGCTAATAACGTCTTTTTATCCTATTCCGTGCCTTCCTTTAAGTAAAAAGCTATAGCCGCTACTTTATATTCTTAGGATATATTAATATAAATAAATAGTTATTAAGCGGGGTCGAAGTAGTAAATCGTTTAAAGCTCGGTAAGTTTTTAAGTTAAAATCGCGAAGGCCTCTTCTTTTTCTAAAGTAAGCTAAAAAGCGGCTTTTGCGGTATATTAAGCCGGTCCTTAGCCCCTTAAGGGGACTCCTTCCTCCTATCTTACTTAAAGTAGCTCCGTTTTTTGTTTTTATAAGATATTAACTTCTTTAGCAAAATATAAAACCGTATAGCGTAGCTACTTAATAAGGCCGATATATTTCTTAAGCTATTAAAGGTTCTTAAAGAACGCGATATCCTTTAAAGCTTATATACGTTTATTTATATTTATTAAGCTAATAGCGTTTACCTTCAATCTAAGGAGCTATATAAATAAGTATGCTAAGAAAGACTTTAGTCCGGATAAAGTAATATTATAGTCGTAAAAAGCGTAGAATACGGCTTTTAAATATTAAAGGTACTTTTTAGCTATATTAATATAAATAATAATATCATTAATATAGGCCGCTGTATATTCTTAATATCTATAGAGGACGTTATCGATAAACCTTTAAACGTATACTAAGGAGTTCTTAAAGCGTATAAGTATTATTAGTAATCCTTTTAGCCCGCGATAGCTTATAAATATAAACCTTTCTTAGTAGTCTTAATAAATTAAGAATTAATAAAAAAACGATTATACGTTTACTATATTAATATACTTTTTTCCTTAAAGGCGTTTAATTATATCGCTTTAAAGGGGCATTAAGTAAGCGTTTAAGGTAATAATAGCGTTAATCCTTTATAAGTCTAAAACTACTTATTCTTTTTCCTTTCCGTTTACTATTTTTTATACTATAAATACCGGCGCTATAAATAAAGTTAGCTTATAAACTCGTTTTAATCGGCCTTATATAGTTAGCTAGCTAAATATCGTATTTATTACCTTCTTATCCTTATCGCTTTATAAGTATAATCTTAATATAACTTATTAGTATTACGATCCTTTTACTAAAAAAATACGTATATATTTAGATTTATTTATATATACTACTCCTTTATCATTTTAAAGGCAGGGAAACGATTAAAAGATATCTTAAACCTTTAATATATATTTTAAGTCCTTAGCATAGATCTAAACGCCCTTAATAGTAGTAAGTTTAAGTAGGTCTTTAGTTTAGCCGATTCTAAGCTTATAGTTTACTATAAGATCTTTTTATAAGAAGTCCTTAATTAGGTTTATTTTATCTTAATTTTCTATAAAGGCTTCTACTAAGTAAGTAGTAGCGTAAACCTCCTTATATAGCTAAAACTACTTATTAAGGTTTATAATTATCCTTACTTTTTAGCTTTAGCGGAGTACTAATAGTTTCTTAAAATAATTTATCGCTATAAAGCTCTTATAATCTTATATTATTATTTAAGCAAGCTTAAGGTTATTAAGAAAAAATATTATATTACGCCTTAATAGCTACGTCCGGACTTATATAAGTAAGGCGTAGCGAAATCTAGCGAAAATCGTTATAGTAACTAAGTAAATTACCCGTTTATATATTACTAGTCTTAGCTAAACTATCTTAACTTTAGCTTTAATCCCTTTATAAGCCTTAATCTATAAAACTAATATAAAGTTAATAAGGTCCCCTTAATAAGAAACTAAAAAGTCTTAGCTAAGTAATATATTAGCCGCTAAGCGTTTTACTATCTAAGCGCTAATCTTTACCTTTATAACCGCGAGACTACTATCTACCCTCCTTAGTATATACGTAGTAAATTCTAATTATCTAATAGTAGCTATCCTTCTTACTCTTTAAATAGGAATTTGTTAAAAGGAGTTTATAGTTATATCTTAAAAGGTCCTTATTAAGTTAGCTTAAATAAGGCTTCGGTTTACTTTAGTATCTATATAGGCTTTAATGCTTATTCTAGGCCTTTCTTTTTTATAAACTAATAAGCGTGCGTAGGTAAATTATAACGGCTTATCGGGGTTTAATAGCTAAATATTAAAGGAAGCCTTAACTATTTAAATGCTTTATAGCTTTTAAATAACTACTTACTATACTAAGCTATATCTTTATATAGCAAGGTCTTAATTAAGGTTAAGGGGGTATTTATCTTTAACGTATAAATAAAGCTTATTCTTTAAAGGGAATACTTTACTATAAAATTCGTAAACTTTATCGGCCTCCTAAACTAAGTTTACTATAGTATAGATTATACTTTTCTTTAAGCTGTTATTAGTATTTAATTAAGCTTTTTTTATATTATACTCTTCGTTCTTTAAATAGTTATTAGTCTTTACTATAGTTCTTTCTTTAGTTATAAGGTATGCTTATTTTAGCTTTAGTATTAATAAGTATATAGTCTTAAAAGTTCTTTCCTTTTTAAGCCGGAGGACCTTAGCTTATATTCTTAACTATTTTAACGGGATTTTCTCTTCACTTAGTAAGCGCTATAAAGCCTATAGTATATCCGCTTTTATTAAGCGGTTTAAAAACATAACCCGCGGCCTTAATAAGCCCTTAATAGATAGCTAAGGTATCCTAAACTATCCTTTAAGTACGTATAAGGTATAGCTAGTAAGCCCTCGCTTTTTTATAAGTTAAACCTATTTCTTTTACGCTAGTAAGTACTTTTAAGATCTTAAAGTATATTTAATACTACGCTTTACGGCGTAAGGATAAGGGGACAAGGCGCAGACTAATTACCGCCGGTTAAGGCCGGTATTATGAACTAATTACCGCTAGTTAGGGCTAGTACTACGGACTAATTACCGCTAGTTAGGCCGGTATAACGGACTAATTACTATACGTAAACGTATATAGGGGTTTAAAAATAGTAAAAAGCTTATCTATTCTTAAAAGCATAGCTAGCTACTTTATACTTAGTTCTTTAAGCTAATTTTAAGAATCTTTAACTATACTATTTATAATACGTAAATAAACTATAGATATCCTTATAGAATCGCTTAATAAACTAAGTATAAGCCCGGTTAAAAACACTATAGACTATAGTTAAGGAAATCCCTTAAATATCCTTAAATATCCCTTAAAGATCGCTATAAGGTTTATCTTATATCTTCTAAGGTGCTTTTTTAGTTAAAAACGGGTTAAACTATAGTTAAGATATCTTATAAAAATCCTTAGAAATCCCTTAAAGATACTAGCGGAATCCGCTTAGTAGTTTTTATAGTATCTTTTATAGTTAAAAACGTTATAAACTATAGTTAAGTAGGCTTTTAACCTTTTATAGTTATATCCCGGAAACCTTAGCGGGGTCCGTCCGGTAATATTCGTTATATCTTTTTAAGCGAGCTTTTATAATATATACTTTAAGCGTTCTTATCGCGGGGTTTCGTAAGGCTTTTTAAGAGTAAAGTAAGGAATCTAGGTATAGCCGTTTAGATTTTATAATAACTCCCTTAAGTAAGAAAGAAAAGCTAATATCTTTATTAGTTTAAAGTAAGAATAAAGTAAAGGGGGCGCTAAGTAATAGCTTCGTAGTAGCGTCTTCGCACTATATTAATAGTGCGCTATCCTTATCCTTTTAATAGTTTTTTCAGCCTACTTAGCTAATAGTAGCTAAGTAGCTTAAGATAGCTAGTAAGCGGCTCTTATCGTAAATCCTTACTTCCTATTTAGTCGTATATCTTTATCTTTATTAAGGCAATTAGCGCGTTTAGCTAAAACTTATAATAAAGTTTTCCGACTCTTTTTTAAGGCGTGCGTTTAAGCACTTATTAAGTAGTAAGGAGTCTCCGCGCTAAGAAATACTTAAATTCCTTAGTAGGATATATTATAAGAAACTAGCTTTATTTAGGCTTTATCTTATATTATTATCTTACTTACCCTTTTATGCCGTTTTTTAATCCTTTACTAAATTTCCCGTACTACTTACTAGCTTTATAGGCCGCTTATAGGCGAGATATTATATCTTACTTACTACTGCTATTATAGTTATCCCCCGCTTTTTATCGCTAGGCTTTTAAACTTATTATCCTTTTTATATAGCGCTATTACCTACGCCTTTTTACTAACTAACGCGCGTCTAGCTACTAAGAAGGTATTAAGGTAAAAGTAAGCAGTCCCGCTAATATTAATAAGTATAGTTAGCATTAAAGTATCGAATATTTATATTCCCGCTTAAAAACGGGTAATAAGGTCCTTAATAGCCTTAATGCTTAACTCCTTACTTTTAAGGTTTTAAATATACTTAATAGTTTTAAAAAACCTCTTTATAAAGGGGGCCTTAAAGGTAAAAATATAAAGCGCGTAGTTAATACGGCTAATAAAGCGGATATTAAAGCCTAAGAATTTTATTACTTAAGTTAAAGTTAAGTTACGTTTAAACTCTTCGCGGGCTTATAAGTAAAACTTAGTATAGTTTATAGCTAGGCGGAAACTCTTAATTATTATAATCTTATCGCTAAAGTATAGGCCTATAAAGCCGGGCCTATTAAGGATTATATTAGTTACTACTAGCGGCTCTTATAAGAGCGGGCGGCGGAATATATCGTAAGGCTAGTTATCGCTATCTTTTTTAGTTAAAGAGGGATAGCGGATAAACTATAATTAAGCGCTTATACGCCTTTATATAGCTAGGCTAAGCATAGCGGCGGGCGGATAAAGCGTTTGCTAAGCGGTACCGAATAGGTCCTTAAGGCTTATAGCGGCTATAAGCTAAAAAGGGGATTTTATAGTATAAGCTAAACCGCGTATAAAGCGAGATAAGGCTTTAGCTATAATAGCTTAAGATACCGCTATAAACCTAGCTATAAACTAGTTAAGCTAGGCCTTAGATATATAGTTAAGGATAGCGCGGATATCGTTTTAGTTGTTTAGCTAAAGCGGGTTTCCGCTAGCTATAGCGGCTACTATAGATCTTAAGACTATAGCGAAGTTAGCGAACTTAAAGGCGTTAAGTATTAGCTAGTTATTCTGCTAATAAAGATTTTTAGCTACGCCTTAAAAAATATATAGGCGGCGGGGGCTTCCGGATAGTAAAAGCTAAGTAAGAGGTATAGCTAAGTTACCGCAAAACCGGCCGTTTAAACTACGCTATAGTATAAGGCTAAGAGGTAAGTCGTTAAAGTTAAGTATTTAAAGAGGGTAATATAGGCCGTGCTTTATAGTGCCGTAGTTTAAGTCGAATCTATTAGCTTAAGCGCGGCTATAAAAGGCAGTATAAGTCTATATAGAAGCTTAAACCTAAAGGTTATAACTCTTATTAAGGGACTTAAGGCTATAGAGGATAGCCGCCTTATTTTTATAAAGCTTAAGCGCTTACTTATATCTTTTATATTAAAGGCATAAGGGCTATTAAAAGAGTAAGCTAAAAAAGTATTTATAAAATAGCTAGTCTTAGCTATAAGAGACGTTAAACGATAAAAGGACTTAAAATAAGAGTATAAGAATAATAGGCTTAAAGTAAAAAAGGTTATATATATAAAAGTAAGTAAGGTGCGGCGGGCTATAACTAGTAGTAAAAGAAAATATAATTATAAAAAGAAAAAAAGAAAGGAAAAAGGGTAAGCGGTAAAGAGAATTTTAAATAAGTATACTATAAGGCTAAAAAGGTCTTATTACTTAAGGTAAACGGCGGTATATTATTATTAAAATAACTAATTACCTTAAGTATAGTAAGTTATAGTTTCTTATAACTTATAATAGCTTTTAAGTCTTATACTTAAGCTTAACCGCTTAATTCTTTTAGTTAAAGAGTTTCGTATTAAGTTATAAAAGCCGCGCGTTATACTTTTATCCGAACTACTTAAGTAGCTAACTTTTTTTATGCTTTTTCGAAGGCTTTTATAATCTTCGGTAAAAAGACTGCTTTTTCGTTTACTTATAAGTTTTAGCTACTTAGCTAGCCTTTTTAAGCTATAAGGAACTCCTTTCTTAGCTTTCCGCTACTTTTTTTTATTATACGGCTTTATAGAATTTATTTTACTTCTTATTTATTTAAGTAAAGTATCCCTTTATCTTAAACTAGTCTTAAGCGTATAGCTAGCTCGTCCGCTAAGTATAGTTATACTATTAAAATAACTAAATAAATATTAAGGGACCTTTTTATATCTAGCCGGTATATAAGCTATCTTACTTTAGCGGTAACCTTAAACGGCTTAGTATGTCTTTCTTAAAGCTTTACTAGTTTACTATCCGCGATATAGTAGCCTTTACTAAGCTATAGCTAGACTTAATCGCTAGGCTTAAATTCTAATAAGCGGTATTTCTTATTATATCTATCTTTTATAGCGGCTTAAGTATAAGCGATAGCTAACTTAGCTTCTTCTTATAAAATATCTTAGTTTCGTAAGTATAAGTAATTACTAAGGAATTAAAAGCTATTGTTTATTTTTATCCTTATAATAAGCTTATTAAAGGCCGCGTAAATTACTAAGGAGAAGGAATTATTAAGGCTAAACTAAAAGGCGACTAGTATATCGGTTTAGTATAAGTTTAGGAAATTAGCGGTAAAGAATTATAGCGCGATTTTTATAATTTAGTTTCGCTTTTCCGATAAGCTATTAGTTTAAAGGTACTAAGTAGTAAATATAAGAAGCGTTGATCTAAAGGATTACTATAAAGTCCGCTAAAATACTAAAGTAAACTTTATATTTAGGTTAAAGATTATCCCTTTTAAAATCCTTTAGTTAGCGCGGAGTAGTTCGGTATATAACGCTTATACTTAGTCTTCCGCTATAAACTAATTATTGCTTAAGATAAGGAGATATATATTTAAGAATTTATTAGTTATAGTTAATAAGGTATTAAAAAAGTTCTTTATACGATCTTTTTATAAGGATTACTTAGCTTAAACTACTAAAAGCCTAGTAATAAAGTCTATTGCTATTATATAGTATAAAGCCGGCGGGCTTTAAATTAAAATAAGCTACTTTAGCGTCTTACTTTAATTAGTTTAGTTATAGTAATAGGTATTATAGCCGTCTATAACCTTATCTACGTATCTATTAAGCTATAGGATTAAGAAGCTTTTAAATAGATCTTATTATATATAGGTACGGCCGGTATAAAAATTTCTAGCGTAGGTATCTTTAACGATCTTCTTAGTATAGGTCTTAAGGATATATAGTTTCCGGCGTCTGTTATTTTCCGTAAAGTATAGTAACCCTTATAACTAAAAGAATAAAAGTTAAAAGACCTTATCTTTATTGCTAAGCTATACTATAATTTTTACTTACTATATATTCTTTATATATTTATTAATTATTTCTTAGTAAAGCGGCAATTTAATTAATGCTTTTATATAAAGGAATACGCGATTTATTATCTCGTTTTCTTAAATACGTTTTAATTCCCCTTTTTAGTTTAAGGATACTAGCTTATTATCTTAGTATAGTAAACGTAAAAGCGCGTCTGGTATAACGTTTTCGACGCTTAGGATATAGTATACTTTAAGTAGGAATTAGCTTAAGTACTAAGATATAAGGACTAGCTTATTATTAGATTTTATACTAGTAAAGAATAAGGATTTTTAATATACGATTTTATAAGTGCTTATATAATCGGTAAAGATAACTACTTATAGCGTTCTTATAAATAGTACTATAGTATATAACTTATTTACTGCCTATACTAAACCGGCTACTTTAAGTTTTATAAGCTAGTATTAAGGTTCTCCGCTTTAAAAGGCGCGGCTTAAGTAAACGATAAGCTAGACCTTAGTCTAGGCTAGTAGCGTCTTTTTATCCTATTCTATACCTTTTTTTAAGTAAAAAGCTATAGCCGCTACTTTATACTCTTAGGATATATCGATTTAGATAAATAGTTATTAAGTAAGGTCGAAGTAATAAATCGTTTAAAGCTTAGTAAGTTTCTTAGTTAAAATCGCAAAGGCCTTTTCCTTTTTTAAAGTAGGCTAAAAAGCGGCTTTCGCGGCGTATCAAGCCTATTTTTAGCCTTATAAAAGGACTCCTTCTCCCCGTCTTACTTAAAGTAGCTCCGTCTTTTGTTTTTATAAGACGTTAACTTCCTTAGCAAAATATAGGACTATATAGCGTAGCTACTTAGTAAGGCCGATTTATTTCTTAAGCTATTAAAAGATCTTTAAGAACGCGATATCCCTTAAGGCTTATACGCGTTTGTTTATATTTATTAAGCTAATAGCGTCTACCTTTAATTTAAGGAGCTATATAGATAAGTATGCTAAGAAGGACTTTAGTCCGGATAAAGTAATATTATAGTTATAGAAGACGCGGAATATAGCTTTTAAATATTAAAGGTGTTCTTTAGCTATATTAAAGTAAATAATAATATTATCGATATAAGCCGCCGCGTATTTTTAGTATCTATAGAGGACGTTATTAATAAACCTTTAAATATATACCGGGGGGTTTTTAAAGCCTATAAGTATTATTAGTAATCTTTTTAGCCCGCGATAACTTACGATTATAAACCTTTTTTAGTAGTCTTAGTAAACTAAGAACTAGTAAAAAAACGATTATGCGTTTATTATATTAATAAACTTCTTTTCTTAAAGGCGTTTAATTATATCGCTTTAAAGGGGCATTAAGTAAGCGTTTAAGGTAATAATAGCGTTAATCCCTTATAAGTTTACGACTACTTATCCTTTTTCCTTTTTATTTACTATCTTTTATACTACGAATACTAGCGCCGCGAATAAAGTTAGCTTATAAACTCGTTTTAATCGGCTTTATATAGTTAGCTAGCCGAATATTATATTTACTACCTTCTTATCTTTATCGCTTAATAGGTATAATCTTAATATAAGTTATTAGTATTGCTATCTTTTTACTAAAGGAATATATATATATTTAGATTCGTTTATATATACTACTCCCTTGTTCTTTTAAAGGTAAGAAAACGATTAAAGGATATCTTAGTCTTTTAATACGTATTTTAAGTCTTTAGCGTAGATCCGGATGCCTTTATTGGTAGTAAGTTCGGGTAGGTCTTTAGTTCGGCCGATTTTAAGTTTATAGTTTACTATAAGATCTTTTTATAAGAAGTCCTTAGCGGGGTTTATTTTATCCGGATTTTCTATAAGGGCTTTTACTAAGGGAGTAGTAGCATTAACCTCCTTATATAGCTAAAACTGCTTATTAAGGTTTCTAATTATCCTTACTTTTTAGCCTTAGCGGAGTACTAATAGTTCTTTAAAATAGTTTATTACTATAAAGCTCTTATAATACTATATTATTATCCGGGCGAGCTTAAGGTTATCGGGGAAAAATATTATATTACGCCTTAATAGCGGCGCCCGGACCTATATAGGTAAGGCGTAGCTAGAACTAGCTAAAATCGTTATAATAACTAAGTAGATTACCTATTTATATATCGCTAGTCTTAGCTAAACTATCTTAACTTTAGCTTTAATCCCTTTATAGGCCTTAATTTATAAGACTAATATAAAGTTAATAAGGTCTTTTTAGTAAGGAACTAAAAAGTCCTAGCTAAGCAATATATTAGCCGCTAAGCGTTTTACTATTTAAGCGCCGATCCTTACTTTTACGACCGCGAGGCTACTATCTAGCCTTCTTAGTATATACGCGGTAAATTCTACTTATTTAATAGTAGCTATCTTTCTTACTCTTTAGATAAGAATTTATTAAGAGGAGTTTATAGTTACGTCTTAAAAGGTCTTTATTAAGTCGGCTTAAATAAGGCTTCGGTCTGCTTTAGTATCTATATAAGCTTTAATACTTATCCCGGGCCTTTTTTTTCTATAGACTAGTAAGCGTATATAAGTAAATCGGAATAGCTTATCGGGGTTTAATAGCTAAACGTTAAAGGAAGCCTTAACTATTTAAACGCTTTATAGCTTCTAAATAACTACTTACTATACTAAGCTACGTCTTTATATAGCAACGTTTTAGTTAAGGTTAAAGGGGTGTTTATCTTTAATATATTAATAAAGCTTATTCTTTAAAGGGAATACTTCGCTATAAAGTCTATATACTTTATCGGCCTCCTATACTTAGTCTACTATAATATAAATTGCGGTTTCCTTTAAGCTTTTATCGGTATTTAATTAGGCTCTTTTTATATTATACTTTTTATCTCTTAAATAGTTATTAGTCTTTACTATAGTTCTTTGCTTAATCGCGGGGTATACCCGCTTTAGCTTTAGCGTTAGTAAGTATATAGTCTTAAAAGTCCCTTCTTTTTTAAGTTAAAGGACCTTAACTTAAGTTCCTAGCTATTTAAGCGGATTTCTCCCTTACCTTAGCAAGCGCTATAAAGCTTATAGTATATCCGCCCTTACTAAGCGGTTTAAGAACATAACCCTCGGCCTTAGTAAGCCTTTAATAAATAGCTAAGGCGTCTTAAACTATCCTTTAAGTGCGTATAAGGTATAGCTAGTCGGCCCTTACCTTTTTATAGGTTAGACTTATTTTTTTCGCGCTAGTAAGTACTTTTAAAATCCTTAGGTATATTTAACTTATAGCTAAGGAAGAATTTCTTTATATTTATTAATCTATCTATTAATATCTTTATTTTTTATTAAACGTTATAAAGATTCTTATAAGTAAACGTTTAGCTTTTAGTAAATTACTATAATTAAGTAGTTTAGTTAGTAAAGCGCGAAATTAGCTTTATATTATAAGCGTGATATTTAAGACTTAAAGTCGGATCTTATTACTATATCTTTAATAGTAAAGTGCTCTTTATTAAGTATTTATATCGCTATATTTAAGCGGATTCTAAACTATTTTTTTAGGGCGGAGATTTATCGGCTTAGTTTAACGCCGGCTTACTAAATTCTTCTTATTATAGTTTTAAAAGGTCCCCGGAATACTATTCCGCCGCACTTCCTTAAAAGAAGGAGGGCAATTAAATAGCTAATTCGTTTATATAGGCCTTGCCTTTATTAGTATTTCGGCGGATAAAGTTAATAAAACGGTTTACTTCTCGGAATATACTAGCTTTATTATCTTCTTAAACTTTATTAAAGGATGCTTTTAAAGGTCTTAATAGGTTAAATCTCCTTATATCCTTAGCTTATAGTTAAGGTTTTTCTTAAGGCTTAGTAAGCGTATCTTCTTTTCTTATTGCTTAAAGGAGACTAAGGAATTATTCGTTTAATATTATTACTATTCTTACTAAGGGGCTTAAGGCTATACTTAGTCTTAATATCTATACGCTTAATATAAATAGGTTTAGCCCGCTAAGGGTATCGCTTATTATATCTTTATCGCTTATTATTAAGGTCTTAGTCTTAATACTCTCGCTAAGCGCTTAACTTTCTATTTTATATATATCCCGGAATCTAGTGCGCTATAAGGCCCTTAGCGTAAAAGGCTCGTTTTTATTAATTAAAAGTCTTAAAAATGCCTTAATTAGCGCGGCTATAGTAAATAAGGCTAAACTATAATACTAAACTAAAAAACTACTAAGTATCCTTTAAAGCGGATTTCCGGTTAAGGCTTTTAAGCTAAACTTTATTAGTAGTATATAGTTAAAATATCTACTAAGCTTATCGACTTAAGGAAAGAGTAACTTTTTTATAAGCTCGATTTAAAGGGTATTTAATAAGCGGGGAGCTAGATAGTTTTAAGGTCGGCTTATCCTTACTTCTTTTATTTAAAGGATAATCGATCCGTTAAAGTAATACTAAATCTAGTTTACTTAGTTATATAAGTTTTATCGTTTTATAGTTTATCCTTTATTAGTATTTTAAAAGCAGATTGCTTTTTAAAAGGTAGTAGTCTTAGCTTAGCTAAGCAAGCCTTATTTTATATGTTATTTAGCTTTATAGGCTATCGTAGTATAGTACCTTAAAAAAGGGTAAGGGAGATTATTAAACCGGTATACTTAATAGGCCGCGGCCTCTTTTACTTTTACGGCCTACTTATCTTAAAGTTTTATTATAAGCGCTTTTAGGAAGAGGTGCCTATTATTAAGCTTAAACTTAAAGGCTAATAAGAGCTTCTTATTAAAGAAAATATCGTTTAGTATTTAACTTTTTATAAGATAAGTACTTAATCGTGCGATATAGTCGCTTTTAGCTTAAAGGATATTTAAAGGATTTCCGTTTAAATAAGTAAGAATTATTACTATTTACTACGCCTTATAGTATAAGGATAAGGGGATAAGGCGCGGACTAATTACCGCTAATTAAGGCCGGTACTATAAACTAATTACCGCCGGTTAAGGCTAGTACTATAAACTAATTACCGCTAGTTAGGCCGGTATAACGGACTAATTACTATATATAAACGTATATAGGGGTTTAGAAATAGTAAAAAGCTTATTTATTCTTAAAAGTATAGCTAGCTACTTTATACTTAGTTCTTTAAGCTAATTTTAAAGATCTTTAACTATACTATTTATAGTATATAGATAAACTATAAATATCCTTATAAAATCACTTAATAAACTAAGTATAAGCCCGGTTAAAAATACTATAGACTATAGTTAAGGAAATCCCTTAAATATCCTTAGATATCCCTTAAAAATCGCGGTAAGGTTTATCTTATATCTTTTAAGGTGCTTTTATAGTTAAAAATAGGTTAAACTATAGTTAGGATATCTTATAAAAATCCTTAAAAATCCCTTAAAGATACTAGCGGAATCCGCTTAGTAGTTTTTATAGTATCTCTTATAGTTAAAGATATCGTAAACTATAGTTAAGTAGGCTCTTAACCTTTTATAGTTATATCTTAGAAACCTTAGCGGGGTCCGACTAGTAATATTTATTATATTTTTTTAGGCGAGCTTTTATAGTACGTGCTTTAAGCGTTCTTATCGCAGGGTTTCGTAAGGCTCCTTAAGAGTAAAGTAAGGAGTCCGGGCGTGGCCGTTTAGATTCTATAAAACTAAGCGTCGAAAACATCGTGCCGGACGCGCTTTTACGTTTACTATACTAAAATAATAGGCCGGTATCCCTAAACTAAGAAAGGGAATTAAAACGTATTTAAGAAGATAAGATAACGGACTATATATTCCTTTATATAAAAGTATTAATTAAATTGCCACTCCGCTAGAAAATAATTAACGGATATATAAAAGATATATAGTAAGTAAAAATTATAGCGTAGCTTAGTAATAAGGATAGTATTCTTAGACTTTTATTCCTTTAATCGTAAAGGTTACTATACTTTATAGAGAACGATAAACGCTAAAGACTATATATCCTTAAGACCTACGCTAAAGAGATCGTTAAAGACGCTTATGCTAGATATTTTTATACCGGCCGCACCTATATATAGTTAGATTTATCTAAAAGCTTCTTAATCTTATAGCTTAGTAAATACGTAAATAAGGTTATAAATAGCTACGATGCTTACTACTATAACTAAACTAACTAAAGTAAGACGCTAAGGTAGCTTATCTTAATTTAAAGCTTACCGGTTTTATACTAAATAATAGCAATAGACTTTATTACTAAGCTCTTAGTAGTTTAAGCTAAATAATCCTTATAAAAGGATCCTATAAAGAACTTTTTTAATACCTTATTAACTAGAACTAATAAATTCTTAAAAATATATCTCCTTATCTTAAGTAATAATTAGTTTATAGCGGAAGACTAAGTATAAGTATTGTATACCGAATTACTCCGCGCGAATTAAGGGATTTTAAAGGGGATAATCTTTAACTAAGATATAAAGTTTACCTTAGTATTTTAGCGGACCTTATAGTAAGCTTTCGGATCGAAGCTTTTTATATCCACCGCTTAGTACTTTTAAATTAACGGCTTGTTAAAAAGGCGAAACTAAACTATAAAAATCGCCTTATAATTCTTTACCGCTAATTTCCTAAACCTACGCTAAACCGATATATTAATCGCCTTTTAGTTTAGCCTTAATAATTCCTTCTCCTTAGTAATTTACGCGGCCTTTAATAAGCTTATTATAAGGATAAAAATAGATAATAGCCTTTAGTTCCTTAATAACTACTTATACTTACGAAACTAAAAGGTCGTATAAAAAAAGCTAAGTTAGCTATTACTTATACTTAGGCCGCTATAAAGGATAAATATAATAAGAAATACCGCCCGCTAAAATTTAAGCCTAGCGATTAAGTCTAGCTATAGCTTAGTAAAAGCTACTATATCGCGGATAGAAGACTAGCAAAGCTTTAAAAAAAACGTATTAAGCCGTTTAAAGTTACCGCTAAAGTAAGATAGCTTATATATTAATTAAATATAAAAAGGTCCCTTAATATCTATCTAGTCGTTTTAATAGTATAACTACGCTTAGTAAACAAGCTAGCTATACGCTTAAGACTATTTTAAGATAAAAGGATACCTTACTTAAATAAGTAAAAAGTAAAATAAATCCTATAAAGCTATATAATAAAAAAAGGCGGCGGAAAGCTAAGGAAGAAGTTCTTTATAGCTTAAAAAGGCTAGCTAAGTAGCTATAACTTATAAGTAAATAAAAAAGCAGTCTTTTAGCTAAAGATTATAAAAGCCTTTAAAAAAGCATAAAAGAAGTTAGCTACTTAAGTAATTTAGATAAGAGTATAATACGCGGCCTTTATAACTTTATATAAAACTCTTTAACTAAGAGAATTAAGTAGTTAAGCTTAAGCACATAACTTAAAAGCTATTATAAGTTATAAGAAACTATAACTTACTACGCTTAAGGTAATTAGTTATTTTAATAATAATATACCGCTATTTACCTTAAGCAATAAAGCCTTTTTAGCTTTATAATATACTTATTTAAATTCTCTTTACTACTTACCTTTTTTTCCTTCCTTTTTTCTTTTTATAATTATATTTCCCTTTACCGCTAGCTATAGCCCGCTATACCTCGCTTACTCCTATATATATAACCTTCTTTACCTTAAGCCTACGATCCTTATACTTTTATTTTAAGTCCTTTTATTATTTAACGTCTCTTATAGCTAAGACTAGCTATTTTATAACTACTTTTTTAGCCCGTTTTCTTATAAGCCCTTACGCCTTTAATATAAAGGATATAAGTAAGCGCTTAAGCTTTATAAAAACGAGGCGGCTATTCTTTATAGCTTTAAGTCCTTTAGTAAAAGTTAAAACCTCTAGGTTTAAGCTTTTATATAAACCTATACCGCTTTTTATAGCCGCGCTTAAGCTAATAGATTTAACTTAAACTATAGCACTATAAAAGATAGCTTATACTACCCTCTTTAAATACTTAACTTAAATAACTCGCTTTCTAGCTTTATACTATAGCGTGGTTTAAACGGCCGGTTTTATAGCAACTTAGCTATACCTCTTACTTAGCTCTTACTATCCGGAAGCCCCCGCCGCCTATATATTTTTTAAGGCGTAGCCGGAAATCTTTATTAGCGGAATAACTAGCTAATACTTAACGCCTTTAAGTTAGCTAACCTCGCTATAGTCTTAAGATCTATAATAGCCGCTATAGCTAGCGGGAACCCGATTTAGCTAAACGATTAAAATAACGTCCGCGCTATCCTTAACTATATATTTAAGACTTAGCTTAACTAGTTTATAGCTAGGTTTATATTAGCGTTTTAAGCTACTATAGCTAAAACCCTATCTCGCTTTATATATAGTTTAGCCTATACTATAAAATCTCTTTCTTAGCTTATAGCCGCTATAGGCCTTAAAGACCTATTTAGTCTTACTTAGCGAACGCTTTTTCCGCTTACCGCTATACTTAGCCTAGTTATATAAAAGCGTATAAGCGCTTTATTATAGTCTATCCGCTATCCCTCCTTAACTAAAAAAGATAGCAATAACTAGCCTTATAATATATTCCGCTACTTAATCTTATAAGAGTAGCTAGTAGTTACTAATATAATCCTTAATAGGCCTAGCTTCGCGGGCTTATACTTTAGCGATAGGATTATAATAATTAAGAGTTTCTACCTAGCTATAAACTACGCTAAGTTTTACTTATAGGCCTATAAAGAGTCTAAATATAACTTAACTTTAACTTAAGCAATAAAATTCTTAAGCTTTAATATCCGCTTTATTAGCTATACTAACTACGCGCTTTATATTCTCGCTTTTAAGGCCCCCTTTATAAAAAAGTTCTTTAAGACTATTAAGTATATTTAAAACCTTAAGAGCGAGGAGTTAAGCACTAAGGCTATTAAGGACCTTATTACCCGCTTTTAAGCGGGAATATAAATATTTAATACCTTAATATTAACTATACTTATTAATATTAACGGGACGGCCTACCTTTACCTTAATACCTTTTTAGTAGCTAAACGCACGTTAGTTAGCGGAAGGCGTAAGTAATAGCGCCGCGTAAAAAGGATAATAAGTTAAAAGGCTTAGTAACGGAAAGCGGGGGATAACTATAATAGTAGTAGTAAGTAGGATATAGTATCTCGCTTATAAGCGGCTTATAAGGCTAGTAAGTAAAACGGGAAATTTAGCGGAGGATTAAAAACGGTATAAAAAGGGTAAGTAAGATAATAATATAAGATAAGGCTTAAATAAAGCTAGTCTTTTATAACGTATCCTACTAAGGAATTTAAGTATTCCCCGGCGCGGAGACTTTTTACTACTTAATAAAGGCTTAAATATATACTTTAAAGGAGAGTCGGAAAACTTTATTATAAGTTTTAGCTAGACGCGCTAATCGCCTTAATAAAAACGAAGATATATAACTAAATATAAAGTAAAGATTTATAATAAAAGCCGCTTACTAACTATCTTAAGCTACTTAGCTATTATCGGCTGGATAGGCCGATAAAACTATAAAAAGGATAGAGATAGCGTACTACTAATATAATATAAAGACGCTACTATAAAGCTACTACCTAGCGCCCCCTTAACTTTATTTTTACTTTAAACTAATAAAGATATTAGCTTTTCTTTCTTACTTAAAGGAGTTATTATAAAATCTAAATAGCTATGCTTAAACTCCTTACTTTACTCTTAAGGAAGCTTTACGGAACCTTATAATAAGAACGCTTAAAGCACGCACTATAAAGGCTCGCTTAAGGAGATATAATAAATATTACTAGTTAGACCCCGCTAAGGTCTTTAAGATACTACTATAAAGGGTTAAGAGCTTACTTAACTATAGTTTACGACGTTTAATTATAGTTTACGATATCTTTAACTATAAAAGATACTATAAAAACTACTAAGCGGATTCCGCTAATATCTTTAAGGGATATTTAAGGATTTCCGCGGGATATCTTAACTATAGTTCGACCTATTTTTAACTAAAAAAGCACCTTAAAAGATATAGGATAAACCTTACTGCGATTTTTAAGGGATATCTAAGGATATTTAAAGGATTTCCCTAACTATAGTCTATAATATTTCTAACCGGGCTTATACTTAGTTTATTAAGCGATTTTATAAAGATATTTATAGTTTATCTACGCACTACGGATAGTATAGTTTAAGACCTTTAAAATTAGCTTTAAGAACTAAGTATAAAGTAGCTAGCTATGCCTTTAAGAATAAATAAGTTTTTTACTATTTCTAAACCCTTATATACGTTTATATATAGTAATTAGTCCGTTATATTAGCCTAACTAGCGGTAATTAGTTTATAGTACCGGCCTTAACTAGCGGTAATTAGTCCGTAATACCGGCCCCGATTAGCGGTAATTAGTCCGCGCCTTATCCCCTTATCTTTACGCCGTAAAGCGTAGTACTAAGGTCTTTTAGCTTAAAAGAGAAAAGACTTTTAAGACTATATACTTACTAATACTAAAGCTTAACTAAGTATACCTTATAATTAAAAAAGAAACTATAATAAAGATTAATAACTACTTAAAGGATAATAAGTATAATATAAAAAGAGCTTTTATAAATACCGATTAATACTAAAAGAAAACCGTGATTTATATTATAGTAAACTTAGTTTAAAAGACTAATATAGTATATAGATTTTATAGCGAAGTATTCTTTTAAAAGAAGAAACTTTATTAATATATTAAAATTAAATACCCTCTTAACCTTAACTAATACGTTACTATATAAAAATATAGCTTAGTATAGTAAGTAGTTTTCCGGAAGCTATAAAGCGTTTAAATAGTTAAGTCTTCTCTTAATATTTAACTATTTAGCCTTAATAAGCTATTATAATTTACTTATATATACTTATTAATCTATAAAAAAGGAAGGCTTAAGATAAGCATTAAAGCTTTTATAAACACTAAGGTAAACCGAAGCTTTATTTAAGCCGACTTAGTAAAGACTTTTTAAGATATAACTATAAACTTCTCTTAATAAATTCTTATTTAAGGAGTAAGAAAAACTGCTATTATTAAATAAGTAGAATTTACCGCGTATATACTAAGAGGGCTAAATAGGAGCTTTATAATTACGAAGGTAAGAATTAGTACTTAAATAATAAAACGCTTAGCGGCTAATATATTACTAAGCTAAGATTTTCTAGTTCTTAATTAAAAGGACCTTATTAACTATATATTAATCTTATAAATTAAGGCTTATAAAAGGATTAAAGCTAAAGTTAAAATAATTTAGTTAAGACTAATAATATATAAATAAGTCATTTACTTAACTACTATATTAATTTTAGCTGGTTTTGGCTATACTTTACTTATATAAGTCTAGGTATTATTATTAAAGCGGGATATAATATTCTTTCTTAATAACCTTAAGCTTACTTAAACAATAATATAAGATTATAAAAGCTTTATAGTAATAAACTACTTTTAAGAACTACTAATACTCTGCTAAAGCTAAAAAGTAAGAATGATTATAGACTTTAATAAGTAGTTTTAGCAATATAAAGAGGTTAATACTACTTTTCTTTTAGCGGAGGTCCTTATAAAAGACTTAAATAAAATAAACCCCTTTAAGCATTTCCTATAAAAAGATCTTATAGTAAACTATAAGCTTAAAATCGGCTAAACTAAGGACTTACTTAAACTTATTATTAATAAAAGCGTTTAGATCTACGCTAAGGACTTAAAATACGTATAAAAGGTAAAAGATATCCTTTAGTTCTTTCCCCGCCTTTAAAAAGAGAAGGGAGTAGTATATATAGATAATTCCGAATATATATATATTCCCTGAATAAAAGAATAGTAATATTAATATATTATATTAAGATTATATCTCTTAAGCGATAAAAATACAAAAGTAATAAATATAATATTCGGCTATCTAACTAAGTAAGGACGATAAAGGCGGGTTTATAAGCTAACTTTATTTACGGCGCCGCTATTTATAGTATAAAAGATAGTAAATAAAAAGGAAAAGGGATAAGTAGTTATAGATTTACGGGAGATTAACGCTATTACTACCTTAAATGCTTACTTAATACCGCTTTAAAGCGATATAATTAAATACCTTTAAAGAAAGAAGTATATTAATATAGTAAACCTATAGTTGTTTTTTTATTAGTTTTTAGTTTACTAAGACTATTAAAAAAGGCTTATAGCTATAAGCTATTATAAGCTAAAAAGATTCCTTATAATGCTTTTAGTCTTTAAGAACTCCCCTGTATACGTTTAAAGGTTTATTAATAACGTTCTTTATAAGTACTAAAATTATATAGTAGCTTATATTAATAATATTATTATTTACTTTAATATAGCTAAAGAATACCTTTAATACTTAAAGGCAGTATTCCGCGCTTTAAATAACTATAATATTACTTTATCTAGATTAAAGTCCTTCTTAGCGTACTTATTTCTATAACTCTTTAGATTTAAGGTAAATACTATTAGCTTAATAAATACAACCGAAAAAGTATAAGCTTTAAAAAATATCGCGTTTTTAAAGAACTTTTAATAGCTTAAAAATAAATCGGCTTTACTACGTAACGATACTATATAGTCTTATATTTTACTAAGGAAGTTAATATCCTATAAAAACAAATAATAAAGCTACTTTAAGTAAGATAAAAAGAAGAAGTCCCTTTAATAAGCTAAGAATAAGCATAATATACTATAAAACCCGCTTTTTAGCAGACTTTAAAAAAAGAGGTCTTTGCGAATTTAACTAAAAAGGTTACTAAGCCTTAAATAATTTACTACTTTAACCCCGCTTAATAACTATTTATCTAAATTTATATATTTTAAGAATATAAAGTAGTAGCTATAGCTTTTTACTTTATAGAAAGTATAAAGTAAGATAAAAAGACTTTATTAATATAAACTAAAGTTTAGCTTATTGTTTACTTAAGCCGCCTCTTTTAAAGCAGAGAACCTTAATACTAACTTATAAAGCTTAAAGCAACCGCTTTAATATAAGCGGTTTATAAGCTATATATTATAATACTATCTATAAAAATATTATAAGTATTCGTTTTTACTAACTATATAAGCACTTATAAAATTATATACTAAAGATCCTTATTCTTTATTAATATAAAATAAAATAATAAGCTAATCCTTACTTTTTAATACTTAAGCTAATTCCTCCTTAACGTATACTATATCTTCAGCGTTAAAAACATTATACCGGATACTCTTTTATATTTACCGTACTAAAACTATAAGCTAATATCCTAAACTTAAAAAAGGGAATTAAAATATATTTAGGAAGATAAGATAATAAACTGCGTACTTCTTTATATAGAAGTATTAATCGAATTACCGCTCCGCTAAAAAATAATTAATAAATATATAGAGGATATATAATAAGCAAAGATTATTACGTAGCTTAGCGATAAAGATAGTATCTTTAAACTCCTATTCTTTTAGTTATAAGGGCTATAATACTTTACGGAGAACGATAAACGCCGGAGACTATATATCCTTAAAGCGTAGGCTAAGGAAATTATTAAAAACGCCTATACTAAATATTTTTACGCCGGCTATACTTATATATAGTAAGATCTATTTAAAAGCTTTTTATTCTTATAGCTTAGTAGATATATAGATAAAGTCGTAAACGGCTATAATAATTACTACTATAACTAAACCGGTTAAAGTAAAACGCTAAAGTAGCTTATTTAGATTTAAAGCTTATTAGTTTTATACTATATAATAGCAAGAACTTTATTATCGGGCTCTTAGTAGTTAAAGCTAAATAATTTATATAAAAAGACCTTATAAAGAACTTTTTTAATACTTTATTAACTATAACTAATAAATTCTTAAAGATATATTTCTTTATCTTAAGCAATAACTAGTTTATAGTAAAAGACTAAGTATAAGCGTTATATACTAAGCTGCTTTATACTAACTAAGGGATTTTAAATAGGATAATCTTTAATTAAGATATAAAGTTTACTTTAGCGTTTTAGCGGACTTTATAGTAAGCTTTTAAATCGAAGCTTTTTATATTTACCGCTTAGTACTTTTAAACTAATAGCCTATTAAAAAGGCGAAACCAAACTATAAAAATCGCGCTATAATTCTTAACTACTAACTTCTTAAACTTATACTAAACTAATATACTAATAGTCTTTTAGTTTAGCTTTAATAATTCCTTTTTTATAGTAATTTATATAACCTTAAGTAAGCTTATTATAAGGATAAAAATAAATAATTAGCTTTAGTTCCTTAGTAATTACTTATATTTATAAAACTAAAAGGTCTTATAAAAAAAATCTAAGTTAGCTATTACTTATACTTAGGCCGCTATAAAGGATAAATATAATATAAAATACCGCTTACTAAAATTTAAGCTTAGCGATTAAGTTTAGCTTTAACTTAGTAAAAGTTATAATATCTCGGATAGTAAACTAATAAAGCTTTAAAAAAAACGTATAAAACTATTTTAAGTTACTGCTAAAGTAAGATACCTTATATACTAGTTAGATATAAAAGGGTCTTATAATATTTATTTAGTTATTTTAGTAATATAACTACGCTTAGTAAATAAGCTAATAACGCACTTAAAGCTAGTTTAAAATAAAGGGATACCTTACCTTTATAAATAAAAAGTTAAATAAATCTTATAAAGTTATATAATAAAGAAAAGTAGCGGAAAGCTATAAAAGGAGTTTCTTATAGCGTTAAAAGGCTAGCTAAGCAGCTATAACTTATAAGTAAACGAAAAAGAAGTCTTTTTACTAAATATTATAAAGGCTTTTACGAGAGCGTAAAAGGAGTTAGCTACTTAAGTAGTTTAAATAAGAATATAATAAGCGGCCTTTATAACTTAATATAAAATGCTTAAACTAAAGGAATTAAGCGGTTTAGCGTAAGTATAAGACTTAAAAGCTATTATAATTTATAAGAAACTATAACTTATTATGCTTAAGGTAATTAGTTATTTTAATAATAATACGCCGCTGTTTACCTTAAGTAATAAGGCCTTTTTAGCTTTATAGTATACCTATTTAAATCTTTCCGCCGCTTAACCTTTTTTTATTTTTTTCCTCTTTTTATTACTATACTTTCTTTTACCGCTAGCTTAAGCTAGCTATACCTTACTTACTTTTATATATATAGCCTTTTTTACTTTAAGTTTATAATCCTTATACTCTTATTTTAAGTCCCTTTATTATTTAATATCTCTTATAGCTAAAACTAGCTATTTTATAACTACTTTTCTAGCTTACTTTTATATAAGCCTTTATGCTTTTAATATAAAGGATATAAGTAAGCGCTTAAGCTATATAAAAATAAAGCGTTTATACTTTATAGCCTTAAGTTTTTTAATAAAGCTAAAACCTTAAAGTTTAAGCCTTTATATAAACCTACGCCGCTTTTTATAACCGCGCTTAAATTAATAGCCTTAACTTAAATTATAGCACTATAAAGGATAGCTTATATTACCCTCTTTAAACGCTAAACTTAAACGACTTACCTCTTAGCTTTATACCGCTACGTAGTTTAAATAGCCGCTTTTATAGTAACTTAGCTATACCTCTTCCTTAGCTCTTATAGCTTAAGAGCCCCTGCTACTTATATATTTTTAAGGTATAGCTAAAAACCTTTTTTAGTAGAATAACTAGCTAATACTTAATACTTTTAAGCTAGCTAACCTTACTATAGTTTTAAGATTTATAGTACCTACTATAACTAGCAGAAACCCGCTTTTACTAAACGATTAAAACGATATCCGCGCTATTTTTAACTATATATTAAAGGCCTAGCTTTATTAGTTTAAAGCTAGGTTTATAAAAGCGTCTTAAGCTATTATAGTAAAAACTCTATCTTACTTTATATATTGTTTAGCCTATATAATAAAATCCCCCTTTTAACTTATAGCTGCTATAAGCTTTAAAACCCTATTTAATCCCTCTTAGTATACGCTTTTCCCCTTAGCTGCTACGCTTAGCTTAGCTATATAAAGGTATATAAGCGCCTTAATATAGTTTATCCGCTACCCCTCCTTACCCGGAGTAAATAGCAATAACTAAGCTTGCGATATATTCCGCCGCTTAATCTTATAAAAGCTACTAATAGTAATTAATATAATCTTTAATAAGCCCGGCTTCGCGGGACTATAATCCAGCAATAAGATTATAATAATTAAGAGTTTCCGCCTAGCTATATACTATGCTAAGTTCTACTTATAGGCCCGCAAGGAATCTAAGCGCGACTTAACTTTATCTTAAGCTATAAAGTTTTAAAGGTTTAATATCCGCTTTATTAACTATACTAACTACGCGCTTTCTATTCTTACCTTTAAGGCTCTTTTTATAAAAAGGTTCTTTAAAACTATTAAATACGTTTAAAACCTTAAAAGTAAGGAATTAAGTATTAAAGCTATTAAGGACTTTATTACTTACTTTAAAGTAAGAATATAGACGTTTAATACCTTAGTATTTACTATTTTTATAACTATTAGCGGAATAACTTAGCTTTATCTTAATACCTTCTTAATAGCTAAATGCGTATTAGTTAGCGGAAAGGTATAAATTATAGCGCTATATAAGAAAATCAATAAGTCGGAAAGTCTAGCAATAAAGAGTAAAGGATAGCTATAATAGTAATAGTAAGGAAGATATAATATCTTACTTATAAGCGGCTTATAAAGCTAATAAGTAATATAAAGAACTTAGCGAGGGATGAAAAATAGTATAAAGGGTAAGTAAGATCATAATATAAAATAAGACTTAAATAAGCTAGTCTTTTATAATATATCCCGCTATAAAAAGATAAATATCCCTTAGTATAAAAACTCCTTACTATCCGATAAACGCTTAAACGTATACTTTAAGAAGAATTAAAAACCTTATTATTAATTTTAGCTAAATATATTTATTGCCTTAATATAATAAAGATATATAACTAATAAAGTAGTAAGAATTTATAATAAAGCCGCTTATTTATTATCTTAAGCTACTTAATTACTATTAGCCGGATAGGCCGAAAAAACTATTAAAAGGATAAGGATATTTAGTATACTATAAATATTATAAAAAGATATTACTATAAGCTATTACTTAGCGCCCCTTTTACTTTATTTTTACTTTAAACTAATAAACATATTAGCTTTTGCTTTTTACTTAAAAAGGTTATTATAAAATCTAAATAGCTATACTTAAACTTCTTACTTTTCTTTTAAAAACCTTTATAAAACCCCGTAGTAAGAACGCTTAAAATATATACTATAAAAGCTTACTTTAGTAAACGCGATAAATATCGCCGGTTAAACCCCGCTAAAGTTTCTAAGATATAAGTATAAATACTTTAAAGCTTATTTAACTATAGTTTATAATATTTTCAACTATAAAAAATACTATAAAAGCTATTAAACGGATTCCGCTAGTATTTTTAAGGGATATTTAAAGATTTCCGCGGAATATCCTAACTATAGTTTAGCCCGTTTTTAACTAAGAAAATACCTTAAAAAATACAGGATAGACTTTACTATAATTTTTAAGGGATATTTAAGAATATTTTAAAGATTTCCTAAACTATAGTTTAAAGTATTTTTAACTAGGCTTATACTTAGTTTATTAAGTAAATATTTTAAGATATCTATAGTTTATTTATATACTAACGATAAAGAGTAAGATAATATAGTTTAAGATTTTTAAAATTAGCTTAAAGAACCAAGTATAAAGTAGTTAACTATGCTTTAAAGAAAAGATAAGCTTTTTATTATTTTATAAACCCTTATATACGTTTATATATAGTAATTAGTTTGTTATACTAGCTTAAATAGCGTTAATTATTTTATAATACCGGCCTTAACTAGCGGTAATTAGTCCGTAGTATTAGCCTTAACTAGTAGTAATTAGTCCGTGCTTT
Organism: Ophiocordyceps robertsii; assembly: GCA_027405785.1. Lineage (NCBI taxonomy): Eukaryota > Fungi > Ascomycota > Sordariomycetes > Hypocreales > Ophiocordycipitaceae > Ophiocordyceps > Ophiocordyceps robertsii. Next base: position 39,958 of record JAPEBW010000712.1, read on the forward strand.
ATCTCTTATCCTTATATTATAAAGCGTAGTAACTATTAAGTATTATTAGCGGACTTTTATTTCTTATTATAATAATAACCCTTTTTATTATATTATAAAAAGCTAAGCTATAAAAGTAATAGTAACTTAACCTTTATTAAGTAGTTTTCAACCTTAAGTAGTTTATATAATTTAACTTAATTAAGCTTATTTATTATAAGAAAAAGGTTATATTTACTTTACTATTATACTTACCTTTAAGTAGTTATTAAACTTCTTATTGTTCTTTATATTACTATTTTTTTAACCCCTTTAAATAGTACGCTTTACTTATTATAACTTTAAGGTTAAGTATAATTAATTTACTTAACTACTTTTATAAGCTAAATACTATAGAAAAACAGTATAATAATACCGCACTACTAAAAGGTCTCGCCCTAGCCTTAGTTAAGGGTTAGGACGCTTATTATCGTCTATATACTTATATCTTATATACTAATATATAAGTAGCCGGAACGCTTATATCTTACGTTCCGTAATAATTACCGCCTTAAAATAAAAGACGATAACGTCCTCGTTATCTATAAGATAGGACCTCCCCGGTTTATTAAGCCGGTAGCTAAAAGCTACGCACGCTTATATTATTACGCGCGCCCGGGGGAGCCTTATTTCTATACGGACTTATAAGTTTACTTTCTCGCGCGGGGATCGAACCTACGCTAAAGGAATTAAGGAGCAAATAGGTGTAGAAGAGAGCAGGCTTTTAGCCACGAGTAAGGGGATCACAGAGATGCAAAGAGTATGCGAAAAGGTGAAGAAATAGGTGAGATATGTGTGTGTAAGGTTAATGATCTATTTAAGGTAAAGGGGGGACCAAGGCTTCCTTATATAGACAATTCCTAAGCTATAAGTAACTTAAGTGATTTGGAAAAGAGCCCCCTATCTAGCGCAGTTATGCATAGTAGGCCAATAGCTGTTGTTAGGTTAATATTGTATTTGTAAGCCTAGGGATTAATCCCGCAAGGAATACGAGGTGGCGCAGCGACTTAGCACGGATTATGTATATAGTCTCCACACACACCTCTTCCTAATCTGCTTATATCTTGCTTATATATAAGTGGATTAATGCAAGGAAAAATGTATAGTATGCAGAATTGTATAGCGGATTTAATGTATATTTCAGCGTATTTATGTCATGTGTTATTTATGCTTTATTT
>JAPEBW010000713.1:0-41058 GCA_027405785.1 Ophiocordyceps robertsii
TTTATATGCTTTTATATGCTAATTTATAACGTACACCTTATATAACTTATAAGGTTGCTAGACTACTTCTTAAGCTAATAAAAATAGCTTACGCTCTTTTTATTACTAGTTATAAGTAATATATGCTTTATTACTTATAACTAGCTAATAAGACTAGATATCCTTATCTTAAAACCTTTTATAAGATTCTATCCTCTTTTAAAGGAAGGCCTCCTGCCTTAGCTCTATATAAAGTATTAGTTAATTATATAAGGTATCGGTCGATCTTTTTAATACTAATCCCGTTATTAGCCGAAGCTAACTTAAGCTAAATATAAGCGTATTTAACCTATACCGCTTATAGCTAATACTAGCCGTCTTTAACCGTTAAGCTATATTATCTCTCCTTTTAACTACCGATATTTACTTTAATAGTTCTTACTTATAACTAGCGGTATTTACTTTACTAGTTACTTTTTTATATTTAGCAGTATTTACTTTATAAGATATTAGTATTTTTAGTACTTAGGATTACTAATAAAATAAGGTTTCTATTATATATTCCCCTTTTTAAGGTCTTTTTAAACTTAAAAAGATAAACGTCCCTTTTTTATAGGTTATTCTTAACATTTTAAAAGCTACCTAAAATATTTAAAGAAATCCCACTTTAAAAAAAGTAACTATAAGAATTCTTTAAAGAAAATCTTAATCTTTTATCTTTATAGATCCTTTTTAAAGAAAAACCTTATTTAGATTTCCTTTTACTTTTACTATCTAAGGTAATAAAGAAATCCTAGCTTAAAGAAGCTAATTCTTCCTTTTAAGGGTTTTATTAATTAAAATCCTTAACTTTTCTTCAAGCATTTCTTAAGTGCTTTATAGGTTCTTAAGTATTATCCGAATTAAGATAGTCCTTTTACTTTACTAAATAAAAGTATTCTTAATTTTCTATCTTCTTAGTAAGTATAGTCTTTACTATATATCCGCTCTCTTTAACTCTTTTTAAGTCTAACTCTTTAGCTACCTTAGCTTCTCGTAAAGTTAGCTTTAATAAAGATATATAAAAAATAGGGTATATAAGTAAACTAGTTAAAAGTTCTAACTTATAATTAACCTTTCTTATTTTCTTTATAACTTTAAAAAGTCCTATCTTTTTATAATCCAAAGACTTATTAAGTATATTAGTTTTAAGATTCTTCGTTAAAAGATATACTTTATCGCCTTTAAATAAAGAAGGTTTTAAAGACTATCTCTTATCGTAATAATACAATATCTTCTTAGCAATATATTTTAATTTTAATTTTATAAATCCGTATAAGCTAATTAACGGCTTAGAGTTTAATAAAGCTTTTTCTACTATAACGTCTTTAAGTAAAGAAGACTTATAGGCTTTTAGGGTAAAGCTATAATTCGCGAATACCGGAGTATTCTTAATAAGCTTAAAATAAAACGTATTATACGCTAACTATGCTATAAGTAATTTAAAAAGCTAGTTATTCTATTAATAATTTATATAGCCTTTAAGGTATTGCTTAAACGTTTAATTTAATCGTTTTATTATTCTATCTAAAATAAAGTAAAAAGCAGGAGATAGTTTATGCTTTATACTTAAGGCTTGCGTTAAACCTTACTAGAAATTCGAAATAGATTTCCGATCCTTATTTAAAATATTCGAACTAAGAAGTCCTCGATTAGCTATAATATATCTTATAAAAGTATAAGATAACTTTTCTACGTTTATAGCTTTATACGTTAAAATAAAATAGCTAAACTTCGTAAGACGATTAACTATAACTAAAATAGAATTATATTTTATACTAATTGTAAGATATATTAACTTTACTAATTTTATAATAAAGTCTAAGGCTATAAAGTCTTAAAGTCCTAAAGGAACTTTTAAAAGGATTAAGTTACTATAAGGCTTATATTATATAGCCTTACTTTTATTATATCCTTTATATAACTTAATAACTCCTTAGATTTTCTTATAAAGGTTATAAGTATTATAATAGTTTTTAATCTTATTATACGTTTTTATAATACCTTAATGTTTATATAAAGAGTGCGAATAAAAATCCGTTATAACTATTTTCTTAGTCTTTAGAGTAAGGAATAGCTTATTCTTATAAAACGCTATTTTCTCCTTTTGCTTAAAATTCTAATATTTTTTCTTATCTAAGTTCTTATAAGAATTCTTAAGTAATTTTAAAGTAATAAGATCTCCTTATATGTTAAATAGTATATATAACGTCTATAACTTTAACATACTATTATTATTTAAAAATAATAACGTCTTTTTATAGGGCTCTTTTTTATTATTAAGGTCCGGTCGTTAGCTAATTGCATTAGCTCGGTTATTCTTTAAACCTTTTTTATAAATAATCCTATAATTAAATTATAAAAGAAACTTAGCCTATCTTATTTACTTAGCATTTAACTACTACGTCGTAGTAAAATAACTAATATTCCTATAATCTATATAAACCTTAAGTTTATATTTATTTCTTAAAATATAATGCCGAAGTTCTTTAAAAGTATATATAATAGCTATAAATTCTTTATTGTAAATTAAGTAATAAATCTCTATACCTACTAGCCTCTTTAAATAAAACGCTATAAGTTTAAGAATATTATACTTATCGCGCTAGCTTAGCTACGGGCTTAATATAAAATTAAAAGCATCCGCCTTTAATTTTAACAGCTTCTCTATATTATTGGTATTTAATATAGGTTCTTTAATAAGTAATCCTTTAATTTTTCTAAAAGCTTCGTCTGCTTCGAAGTTTTACTTAAAAAGGTCCGTTTTAGCTTTTTTTAATACTAATAGTATCGGTATAATTATCTTAAAAAAGTCCGATATAAACTTCCTATAATAATTTATATATCCTATAAAGCTTTAGATTTCCTTAATATTTATAAGAATTAGCTAATCTTTAATTGCTAAAATCTTTTATAGGTCTATCTTTATATTAAAAGAAGTAATTATATACCTTAAAAACACTACCTCTTATATATAAAAGCTATATTTCTCTAGCGAAATATATAAGCTAGCTTTTCTTAACGCTTTTAGCATAGTATTAACTTCCTTATAGTATTGCTTTAGCGTATTAAAGTATATAATAATATTATCTAAATAGGCCGTGTAGAATCGGTCTTAATAAGAATTTAATATACTATTAATTCTTTTTTAAAAGGTTGCTAGTATATTAGTAAATCCTAAAAGCATAACTAAAAATTCGTAAAGTCCGTATTACGTTCCGAAGGCTATTTTAAATTCGTCTCCTTCTTTAATATAAATTTAGCTATAAGCAGATTTAAGGTTAACCTTAGTATACTACTACTTATTAGCTAATCTATCTCTTATTTCGCTTATAAGAGGTAATAAAGTCCGGTTCTTTATTATATTATTATTTATCTCTTTAAAATCGATATAAAGTCGAGTTTTTTCTTTATCTTTACTATTCTTTAAAGTAAGTAATATAGGAGCTCTATATTCTAATTTAAACTCTTTAATATAACCTTTTCGTAGGTTTTTATCGATATATTCTTTTAATAACTTTAGATACCTTTTATCTAAGTTATATATCTTATAAAATCTAAGCTTAAAGCCTTCTTTTAACTTAATTTCTTAATCTTAACTACCTCGTACTAGTAGCTTATTTTTAAGTAGCGGCGTAAATATATCGAAATATCTTTTTAATATATTTCTAAGTATTTTTAGATAATAATCCTTAAGGTGTTTTAAGTTAATAGTACCTTTTAAACGTCTCGTATACTATATTCGCTCTTTAAGGTATTTTAAACTAATCGTACCTTCCGAATACTATAAGCTATTCTTATATATCTTATTCTTTATCTTTCTCTTATTCTGTTTCTTCTTAATCTTATCTTTTTACTTCAGGTATTGCTACTTAATATCCTTTAAGGTATTCGATAGATTTTCTTTTAATAAATTATAAGTAGCTTTATAATTATCTCCTAAGCTTCTAGTTTCTTTACTAAGGTTTAGCGTTGTTTTCGCTTATATTATACTAATCGTAGTTATTTTACCTTTTATCGTATTAGTCGTTTTATCGTCTTTCGTTACGATATCTATTAATACGATATTTATATCTATATAAGAAGCTTTATTATCCTTATCGTTACTATTTCTTATATAGTTATCGTTAATTATTGCTATATTTAAATTATTTAAGGGTTTCGTTTTAAGGTCGTCCTTTATTAAACTATAAAGAGGAATATTTAAGGTATTATATTTAAACCTTAAAAGGCCTTTATCCTTATCTACTATAGGATTATATTTCTATAAAAACGGTAGTCCTAATATAACATTATAGCTAATAGCTAAGATATTTAAGGAATCTTTAAAGTTATAAATCCTAATTATATACTTAAGAGGATTAGTCTTTAGAATAATCTTACTATTATTATACTTAAAGGGTAATCCTTTTACTAAAAGAAGTATATAAGGCTTATCTTTTCTTCTATAACGTAATTCTAAACGATTTACTATTATAAGGGAGATATAGCTACTTATCGTACCGTAATTTACTAATATATTAAGGCGATGTCCTCTTAATTTAAATAAAAAGGCTATTTTTATACTTTAAGAATTATTATTTAACGTAAGTAAGTTCTTTTTACTAAGAAATAGCCTTATTATTCCTAAGCTTATTAGGCTTTTACCTTATTTACTAACTTCTTAGTAGATCTTAAAGCAGGGGTAAATAGGTCAGCTATACTATTTACCCTACCGTTCTTAGGAGGTTTTTATTATATATTCCCCTTTTTAAGGTCCTGCTAAAAGTCCTTAGCTTATATCCTTAGCTCTTTAAATAGGTTTCTCCCTTAACTTAATAAGCGCTATAAGGAGGAAAGGAAAGAAAAGAGGTTAAGCGGCGGAGAGAATTTAAATAAGTATGCTATAAAGCCCCACACCTATTTTACTGCGAGAGCCCCGATGTAGTTGTCGCAGAGGCGGCAATAGTAAGCGCGGGGCGACCTCATTACTTTAGTCGGCCGTGTATTTAAAACAAGACTTTTTAGTTCTTTATTAAAGGGACCTTATTAACTTTACGTTAGTCTTATAAATCGGGGCCTATAAAGGGATCGAAGCCGAAGTTAAGATAGTCTAGCTAAGACTAGTAAGATATAAGCGGGCGCTTAAGCTTTATAAAAATAAGGCGGCTATTCTTTATTTTTAGCTTATTTAGCTAATAGTAGCTAAGTAGCCCTTAGATATCCCTTAAAAATTATAGTAAAGTTAGTCTCGTCTCTAACCCTAGGTGCTACGGCGCGTAATAATAAGGCCGCTTATACTAGGTTATAGGTTAGTATAAGGATAGCGCATCCTTTATCGTAACTACCTTTATATTAAGCGCTTGTCGTCGCCCCTGGTTATCCTTTTAATCGATTTAGGAGTCGGTCGAGTTGTCTCCGTGACCTTATCTTAAGTCTTAAAGCTATAAATATCGAATTCCGTTCTGCCGCAGACTGCCGCCTCTGTTCCGGAGGGGCCTGGGATGCCCTGCAGATGCCTGCAGCCAGCCCTTCTAGCCCTAGCCCCCTCCCCGCGGTGGCGGCGGCCTGTCGTACAAACACGCCGAGTCCGCCTTCGGACGGGCCGCTCGACGAGTCGCCGAGCTAGCGTAAAGGCCACCACTTTCCGCTCGAGCTTAAGGTTAGTGGCCTTTAAGAGCAATAATAAGTAGCTAAAGCAAGGCAACGACAAGAAGCCCCCTCTTAATAACGATAAGTAGCTGCTTTATCTTTATTATATTAGCTTTAGTTTAAGTAAAGAAGACCTATAGGCTTTAAGTATAAAGCTATAATTCGCAAATACTAAAGTATTCTTAATAAGCTTAAAATAAGAGGTAATATAGTAATATACTTATTAATCTATACATCTTATTTACTACTTAATTTAAAGGTAAACCGCTATTTATAACTTACTTTTTGCTTTTAAAGAAAAGAAAAATCTTTTTATAGAACTAGTTTTATTAAGTTATTAAGCTTCTTAATAACTTTTAAAACTAAATCCTTAATAATAGTATAATTCTTTATTATAGTATTATTAATAAAAAATCCTTTATAAATAAATTATCTTATTATGTTATCTAAGGTTATTATACTTGTTTTGCTGCGTTTTTAGCTAGTTCTTAAGCATATCTTTCGAGAATCTCTTTACTTTTAAAAGCATATCTTAATTATAATTCTTATTATAAAGATTATAATTCATTTTAAAATACTTACTATATTGTCTAAATATATCTTTAATAGCTAAGTTAAGGAATTCTATATCTTCCTTAAGCGTATTAGCTAGCTCGTCGTTCTTTTTCTTAAGATCGTCTTTATTTTTAATGAAATTAATAATATATATAGAAAGAGATACGTAATCTTCCTTTAGCTTAATTATCTTATTCGTTAATACTAAGTTACTTTCTTAAAGGTTTTTAATAGTTATTTTATTATATTGCTTAAAAAGTAAAAGCTATTCGATTTTAACCCGGTTATTAGTATTTTCTTATATAAGTTCCTCTTTATCGACTTCGATATCCTCTTTAAGGTTTTCTATAAAAACCTTAGTATTAGTAATAAGTTTCTTAGTTATTATAGCGGGTTTATTAAAAGTCTTCCTTAGTTTAAGAAACTATCCGCTTTCTTACTTATCTAAGAGGTATATAAAACAGTCGTCTTTATAGTATTTAGTTTAAGATAACTACTTATATACCTTATCCTTAATAGTAATAACTATATTAAGATATTTTATAAAAAGAGTATAAGGCCTATTACTATCTTTTTTCTTAAAAGAGGGCTCTTTATCTATTTCTTATAATTTAAGGTTTTCGGGATTATAGCTACTATTATCTTTCGTATTTAAAGGTATAATATTTATATAAAAATAAGGAGCGTTTTCGTTATCTTTATAAATAGTTTATAAGAAAGTTTCGTGCTTATAATTATCCTTAGTCTTAAAAGCATTCTTTTACTAGTTATTTAAGCTTTTAGCTTTTATTTTTATCTTAAGTTCTTTTTTATAAAGACCTTTTATAAGTAAACTAGTCTTAAATAGACTAAGGGTTAGCATAATAAGCTTAGTGTCGATTTCTTTAGTATTTTTAATTAAAAGTAGTAGTAAAGTATATTGCGGATTATAGGCTAAAAGGGCATTATTCTTACGAATAGGTATATTCCTTCTTTTAAAGGAATTCTCTTTTTTAATATCGTCTTTTATAGTATAGCCTTCCTTTATATAGTTAAAGCATTAAATAGCTTTCTTAGCGGGCTTTAGCGGGCTTACTTTAAGAGTATTTAGGTTTATTGCGTTTCTTAAGTTGCGCTATCGCTTTTTAGTATTTTTCTTAATAACCCCGCTAAGAGTTAAACGGTGCTTTTTCTACTACCAGCGTTTATACTACTTATCGTCTATCCGGATTGCTAAACTAATATAGTTTAATAGTGTCTTAAGCCTATTTAAGCGGTAAATTTCGTTTTTAACTTTTTTTTAAGACCTTTATAGAAAGTCGCTATAAAGGTATCGTCTTCTTATTTTAGCTTAGAAGTTATTGATCGAAATCGAGCTACGTAAGCCGAAAAAGACGTAACTTACTTAAGGCTTCTTAATTTATACTTTATTAATCGTTGCTTATTTATAATTCCGAACGTTTTTTATAGAGCTTCTTCGAAGTTATTAAAATTCTTAAAAATATTCTTCGTCTCGGAATTCCGATTTTTAAGACTATTATCTATATAGTCTTTTAAAATCGGTTCGAACTATATTACTACTAGGCCTCGTACGTAACTAAATATAAATATAACCTTTACTACTTTTTAATTTATTATAATAAGATAAAACTAAAAATAAGCTTTAAAAAAGGTAATAAACTTTTATAGCTTAGCTAATTCTTTAATATAAAGTCTAGAAGCCTTAATCTTTAAAATAGAACTACTATTTATAGAGCTTATAAGGGGATAAAAAAGCTTTAAATACCTTAAACTAGCTTATAGCTAACTAGTTAGCTATAGTATTATAAAAGTAGATATTCTTCTTTTATTTATTATAATTAAATAGACGTAATTATAATAAATACCTTTCTCTTACTTAATAGCTTAAAGAACTTACTAAGTATATAAATACTAAGTATTTTTTATTAGAGCTATTAAGTTCGTAAGGATTCTTATAAGCTAGTTTTATATAGCGGAACCTTTAGTATTTCTTATATACTAAGTAGTTAGGCGTGATTTATCTTATTTAAATTTACTAGCCGGAAAAGAAAAAGAAGACTTAGTGCTAATTACTAAACCGAATAAGGTAAGGGTATCTTATTATGCGGATTTCTCGTATTAAAACTAGCTAAAGAAAAAGAAAGAAAAAAAGGAAAGGAGTTAAGGGAAAAAGAAGGAAAGACCTCTTTTTATACCCTTTTAAGGCTACTAAAAGGCTTTCCTTTTATATGCTTTTATATGCTTTTATATGCTAATTTATAACTTATACCTTATATAACTTATAAGGTTATTAAACTACTTTTTAAGCTAATAAAAATAGCTTATGCTATCCTTATTACTAGTTATAAGTAATATATGCTTTATTACTTATAATTAGCTTATAAGACTAGATATCCTTATCTTAAAACCTTTTACGAGATTCTATCCTCTTTTAAAAGAAGGCCTCTTACTTTAGCTTTATATAAGGTATTAGTCGATTATATAAAGTATTAATTAATCACTTTAATACTAATCCTATTATTAGCTAAAGCTAACCTAAGCTAAATATAAGCATATCTAACTTATACTGCTTATAGCTAATATTAGCCGTCTTTAACTATTAAGCTATATCGTTTTTCCTTATAACTACCCGTATTTACTATAATAGTTATAACTTATAACTAGCGGTATTTACTTTATTAATTACTTCTTTATATTTAGCGGTATTTACGTTACTAAATATTAGTACTTAAAGTACTTAGGATTACTAATAGAATAAGGTTTCCGTTATATAAAAGCTTAAAAGAAGCCGTAATTTATATTATAAAAGACTTAATTTAAAAGACTAATAAAGTATATAGATTTTATAGCGAAGTATTCCTCTTAAAAAATAAGCTTTATTAATATATTTAAGATAAATACCCCCTTAACCTTAGCTAAAACGTTACTATATAAAGATATAGCTTAGTATAATAAGTAGTTATTTAAAAGCTATAAAGTATTTAAATAGTTAAGGCTTTTTTGAATATTAAATAATTAACCCTTAATAAGCTATTACGAAACACCTATATATTCTTATTAGTTTATAAAAAAGAAGGGCTTAAGATAAGTATTAAAGCCTATATAAATATTAAAGTAAATTAAAGCTTTATTTAAGCTAACTTAATCTAGACTTTTTAAGATATAATTATAAACTCTTTTTAATAAATCCTTATTTAAGGAGTAAGAAAGATAGCTATTATTAAATAGGTAGAATTTACTATATATATACTAAGAAGGCTAAATAGTAGCCTCGTAGTTATAAAAGTAAGGATTAAGGCTTAAATAGTAAAACGCTTAGTAGCTAATATATTACTAAAGTAAGATTTTTTAGTTATTATTAAAAAGACCTTATTAACTTTATATTAGTCCTATAAATTAAGGCTTATAAAAAGATTAAAGCCGAAGTTAAGATAGTCCGGCTAAGACTAGCGATATATAAACGGGTAATTTACTAAATTACTATAATAATTTTAGCTAGTTTTAGCTACGCTTAACTTTTATAAGTTTAAGCGCTATTATTAAGGCGTAATATAATATTTTTCTTTAATAACCCTAAGCTCGCCCGGACGATAATATAGGATTATAAAAGCTTTATAGCAATTAACTATTTTAAGGAACTATTAATACTTTATTAAAGCTAAAAAGTAAGGATAATTATAGACTTTAACGAGTAGTTTTAGTTATATAGAGAGGTTAATACTACTACTCCTTTAGCGGAAGTCTTTATAGAAAACTTAAATAAAATAAACCTTATTAAGGACTTCTTATAAAAAGATCTTATAATAAATTATAACCTTTAAATTAGCTAAATTAAAGAGTTACTTAAACTTACTATTATTTAAGGCGTTTAAATCTATACTAAGGACTTAAAATACGTATTAAAAGTATAAGATATCTTTTAATCGTTTTTTTACCTTTAAAAAGATAAGGGAGTAGTATATATAAATTAATCTAAATATTTATATATATTTTAAATAAAAGAATGATAATACTAATAATTTCTATTAAAAATATACTTATTAAGCAATAAGAATAAAAAGGTAATAAATATATTATTCGGCTAGCTAATTAAATAAAGATAATTAAAATAAGTTTATAAGCTAACTTTATTTATAGCGTTAGTATATATAATATAGAAGATAATAAATAAAAAAGAAAAGAGATAAGTAATTATAAACTTATAAAGGATTAATGCCGTTATTACTTTAAGCGCTAACTTAAAACCCCTTTAAAGCAATATAATTAAACGCTTTTAAAGAAAGAAGTTTATTAATATAATAAATATTTACTTGTTTTTTTATTAGTTTTTAGTTTACTAAGACTACTAAAAAAGATTTATAGTAATAAGCTATTATAAGCTAAAAAGATTATTTATAACGCTTTTAAGCTTTAAGAACTCCTAATTATATATTAAAAGATTTATTAATAACGTCCTTTATAAATATTAAGAATATATAGCGGCTTATATTAATAATATTATTATTAACTTAAATATTGCTAAACAATACTTACTACGCCTTATAGCGTAAGGATAAGAGGATAAAGCGCGGACTAATTACCGCTAGTTAAGGCCGGTACTACGGACTAATTACCGCTAATTAATCTAGTATAATAAACTAATTACCGCACGTAAACGTATATAAAGGTTTAAAAATAGTAAAAAGCTTATTTATTCTTTAAGGTATAACTAGCTACTTAATACTTAGTTCTTTAAGCTAATTTTAAAGATCTTTAACTATACTATCCTTTTATTTATTATTAGTATATAAATAAACTATAACTATCCTTATAAAATTACTTAATAAACTAAGTATAAGCTTAGTTAAAAATACTATAAATAATAATTAAGGAAATCCTTTTAATATCCTTAAATATCCCTTAAAAATTGCGGTAAAGTTTATCTTATATCTTTTAAGGTGCTTTTATAGTTAAAAATAAGTTAAACTATAGTTAAGATATCCCGCGGAAATCCTTAAATATCCCTTAAAGATACTAGTAAAATCCGCTTAGTAGTTTTAATAGTATCTTTTATAGTTAAAAACGTTATAAACTATAGTTAAGTAGGCTTTTAAGCATTTATAATAGTATTTTAAAAACCTTAACGGGGTCTAATTAATAATATTCGTTATATCTCCTTAAGTAAGCTTTTATAGTACGTACTTTAAGCATTCTTATTATAAGGTTTTATAAGGCTCTTTAAAGGTAAAGTAAGGAGTTTAAGCATCGCCGTTTAAATTTTATAATAACTCTTTTAAGTAAAAAAGAAAAGCTAATATCTTTATTAGTTTAAAGTAAAAATAAAAAAAAGGGGGCGCTAAGTAATAGCTTTATAATAGCGTCTTTATATTATATTAATAGTACGCTATCCTTATCCTTTTAATAGTTATTTTAGCTTCTCCGGCTAATAGTAGCTAAGTAGCTTAAGATAGCTAATAAGCGGCTTTTGTTAAAAATCCTTACTTCTTATTTAGTTATATATCTTTATTTTTATTAAGGCGATTAGTATATCCGGCTAAAACTTATAGTAAAGTTTTCTAACTTTGCTTTTAAGCGTACGTCTAAGCACTTATTAAGTAATAAAGAGTCTCCGCGCTAAAGAATATTTAAATTCCTTAGCGGGATATATTATAAAAGACTAGCTTTTTTTTAGCCTTATTTTATATTATTATCCTACTTACCTTTCATACTATTTTTTAATCCTCCGCTAAATTTCTTATACCACTTACTCGCCTTATAAGCCGCTTATAAATAAGATATTATATTTTACTTACTACCGCTATTATAGTTATCCCCCGCTTTTTATTATTAACCTTTTAAACTTATTATCCTTTTTATATAGCGTTACTACCTATATCTTTCTACTAATTAATACGCGTTTAGCTACTAAAAAGGTATTAAAGTAAAGGTAGGCCGTTTTACTAATATTAATAAGTATAGTTAGCACTAAGGTATTAAATATTTATATTCCCGCTTAAAGTTAAGTAATAAGGTCTTTAATAGCCTTAATACTAAACTCTTTACTTTTAAGGTTTTAAACGTTTTTAATCGTCTTAAAAACCCTCTTTATAAAAAGGGCCTTAAAAGTAAGAATATAAAGCGCGTAGTTAGTATAGCTAATAAAGCGGATATTAAAGCCTAAGAATTGTATTGCTTAAGTTAAAGTTAAGTTACGTTTAAACTCTTTATAGGCCTATAAGTAAAACTTAGCGTAGTTTATAGCTAAGTGGAAACTTTTAATTATTATATTCTTCTCGCCGGAGTATAAGCCCGCGAAGCTAAGCTTATTAAAAATTATATTAGTTACTATTAGCGGCTTTTATAGGATTAAGTAGCGGAATATATTATAAGGCTAGTTATTACTATCTTTTTTAGTTAAGGAGGGATAGCGGATAGTTTATAATAAAGCGCTTATACGCCTTTATATAACTAAGCTAATTATAGCGGCGGGTAGAAAAAGCGTTTACTAAGCGGGATTAAATAAGTCTTTAAGGCTTATAGCAGCTATAGGCTAAGAGGGGGATTTTATAGCGTAAGCTAAACTATATATAAAGCGAGATAATATTTTAGCTATAATAGCTTAAAACGCCGCTATAAACCTAGCTATAAACTAATTAATAAGGCCTTAAATATATAGTTAAGGATAGCGCGGACGTTATTTTAATCGTTTAGCTAAAGCGGGTTTCCGCTAGCTATAGCGGTTACTATAAATCTTAAGATTATAATAAAGTTAGCTAACTTAAAGGTATTAAATATTAGCTAGTTATTCCGCTAATAAAGATTTCTAGCTACGCCTTAAAAATATATAAGCGGCGGGGGCTTTTAGATAGTAAAAGCTAAGCAAGAGGTATAGCTAAGTTACTATAAAACCGGCTATTTAAACTATACTATAGTATAAAGCTAGGAGGTAAGTCGTTTAAGTTAAGTATTTAAAGAAGGTAGTATAGGCCGTCCTTTATAGTACTATAATTTAAGTTAAATCTATTAGCTTAAGCGCGGTTATAGAAAGCGGCGTAGGTTTATATAAAAGCTTAAACTTAAAGGTTTTAACTCTTATTTAAGGACTTAAAGCTATAAAAGATAGCCGCCTCGTTTTTACTAAGCTTAGGCGCCCGCTTATATCCTTAATATTAAAGGCGTAAAGGCTTATAGGAAAGTAAGTTAAAAAAGTAATTATAAAATAGCTAGTCTTAGCTATAAGAGATATTAAATAATAAAAAGACTTAAAATAAACGTATAAAGATTATAAGCTTAAGGTAGAGAAGGTTATATATATAAAGGTAAGCGAGGTATAGCGGGCTATAGCTAGCGGTATAAGGAAATATAGTTATAAAAAGAAAAAAGGAAGAGAAAGAGGGTAAGGGGCGGAGAAAATTTAAATAAGTATATTATAAGGCTAAAAGGGCCTTATTACTTAAAGTAAATAGCGGTATATTATTATTAAAAGAACTAACTACGTTAAGTATAGTAAGTTATAGTTTTTTATAACTTATAATAGCTATTAAGTCTTTTACTTAAGCTTAACTACTTAATTCTCTTAGTTAAAGAGTTTTATATTAAGTTATAAAGGCTATATATTATACTCTTATTTAAATTACTTAAGTAGCTAACTCCTTTTATGCTTTTTTAAAGGCTTTTAAGATCTTTAGTAAAAATACCGCTTTATTATTTACTTATAAGTTATAGCTACTTAGCTAGCCTTTTTAAGCTATAAGAAACTCCTTTTTTAGCTTTCCGCCGCTTTTCTTTATTATATAGCTTTATAGGATTTATTTTAATTTTTACTTATTAAAGTAAGGTATTCTTTTATCTTAAAATAAGCTTAAGCGTATAGCTAGCTTATTTACTAAGCGTAATTATACTACTAAAGCGACTAAATAAATATTAAAGGACCCTTTTATATTTAACCGGTATATAAGCTATCTTACTTTAGCGGTAACTTTAAACGGCTTAATACGTCTTTTTTAAAGCTTCGCCGGTTTATTATTTAAGATATAGTAGCCCTTACTAAGCTATAACTAAACTTAATCGCTAGGCTTAAATTTTAGCGGGCGGTATTTTTTATTATATCTATCTTTTATAGCGGCTTAAGCGTAAGCAATAGCTAACTTAGCTTTTTCTTATAAAACTTCTTAGTTTTATAAGTATAAGTAGTTATTAAGAAACTAAAGGCCGTTATTTATTTTTATTTTTATAATAAGCTTACTTAAGGCTATATAAATTATTAAGGAGAAGAAATTATTAAGGCTAAACTAAAAGACGATTAACGTATAAGTTTAGTATAGGTTTAAGAAATCGGTAGTTAAGAATCGTAGCGTAATTTCTATAGTTTAGTTTCGCCTGTTTAATAAGTCGTTAGTTTAAAGGTACTAAGCGGTAAATATAAAAAGCTTTAATTTAAAGGCTTACTATAAGGTCCGCTAAAATACTAAGGTAAACTTTACCTCTTAGTTAAAGATTATCCTTTTTAAAATCCTTTAGTTAGCGCGGAGTAGCTTAATATATAACGCTTATACTTAGTCTTTTACTATAAACTAGTTATTACTTAAGATAAGGAGATATATATTTCAGAATTCTTTAGTTATAATTAGTAAGGTATTAAAGAAGTTCTTTATAGTATCTTTTTATAAGGATTATTTAGCTTAAACTATTAAAAGCCTAGTAATAAAGTTTATTACTATTATATAGTATAAAACCGGCGGGCTTTAAATTAAGATAAGCTACTTTAGCGTCTTACTTTAATCGGTTTAATTATAATAATAAGTATTATAGCTATTTATAACCTTATCTATATATTTACTAAGCTATAAGATTAAGAAGCTTTAAAATAGATCTTACTATATATAAGTATAGCTAGTATAAAAATATTTAGCGTAAGTATCTTTAATAATCTC
Source organism: Ophiocordyceps robertsii (assembly GCA_027405785.1). NCBI lineage: Eukaryota > Fungi > Ascomycota > Sordariomycetes > Hypocreales > Ophiocordycipitaceae > Ophiocordyceps > Ophiocordyceps robertsii. The sequence continues at coordinate 15,117 of JAPEBW010000713.1, forward strand.
TTTAGCATAAGTCTTAAGGATATATAGTCTCTAGCGTTTATTATTCTCTATAAAGTATAGTAACCCTTATAACTACAGGAAAAAGAGTTTAAGGATACTATTCTTCTTACTAAGCTATGCTATAATCTTTACTTATTATATATCCTTTATATATCTATCGATTATTTTTTAGCGGAGAAGTAATTCGATTAATACTTTCGTATAAAGGAATATATAGTCCGTTATCTTATCTTTATAAATACGTTTTAATTCCCTTTCTTAGTTTAAGGATACCGGCTTATAGTTTTAGTACGGTAAATATAAAAAGGCGTTTAGTATAACGTTTTTAACGCTTAAAATATAGTATACCTTAAGCGGGAAATCGTTTAAGTATTAAGATATAAGGACTAGCTTATTATTAGATTTTATACTTATAAAAAATAAGGATTTTTTATATATGACTTTATAAGTACTTATATATTTAAGAAGGATTACTACTTATAGCGTTTTTATAGATAGTATTATAGTATATAACTTATAAACTGCTTATATTAAACCGGCTATTTTAAGTTTTATAGGCTAGTATAAAGGTTTTCCGCTCTTAAGGGCGCGGCTTATATAAATAATAAGCTAGACCTTAGTTTAAGCTAGTAGCGTCTTTTTATCTTATTTTATACATTTTTTTAGGTAAAAAGCTAGAGCCGCTACTCCGTATTCTTAAGATATATTAATTTAGATAAATTGTTATTAAGCGGGGTCGAAGTAATAAATCGTTTAAGGCTTAGTAAGTTTCTTAGTTAAAATCGTAAAGGCCTTTTCTTCTTTTAAAGTAAGCTAAAAAGCGGCTTTTATAGTATATTAAGCCTATCCTTAGCCCCTTAAATAGACTTCTTCTTATTATCTTACTTAAAGTAGCTCTGTTTTTTATTTTTATAAAACATTAACTTCCTTAATAAAATATAAGACTATATATTATAGCTACTTAATAAGGCTAATCTATTTCTTAAGCTATTAAAGGTTCTTTAAAAACGCAATATCTCTTAAAGCTTATACGCGTTTATTTATATTTATTAAGCTAATAGTATTTACCTTAAATCCAAAGAGCTATATAAATAAGTATGCTAAAAAGGACTTTAGTTTAGATTAAGTAATATTATTGTTATAAAAAGCGTGGAATACGGCCTTTAAATATTAAAGGTATTCTTCGGCCGTATTAAAGTAAATTATAATATTGTTAATATAAGCCGCCGCGTATTCTTAATATTTATAAAGGATATTATCGATAAACCTTTTAATATATACTAAGGAGTTCTTAAAGCCTATAAGTATTACTAATAATCTTTTTAGCCCGTAATAGCCTATAACTATAAACCTTTCTTAGTAATTTTAGGAGATTAAGAACTAATAAAAAAACGATTATACGTTTACTATATTAAAAAGCTTCTTTCTTTAAAAGCGTTTAATTATATCGCTTTAAAAGGGCATTAAGTAAGCGTGTAAGGTAATAATAGCGTTAATCCTTTTTAAGTCTATAACTACTTATCTTTTTTCCTTTTTATTTCCTATCTTTTATACTATAAATACTAGCGCTATAAATAAGGTTAGCTTATAAACTCTTTTTTATCGGCCTTATATAGTTAGCTAGCCGAATCTCGTATTTACTACCTTCTTATCCTTATCGCTTAATAAGTATAATCTTAATATAACTTATTAGTATTGCTATCCTTTTACTAAAAGAATATATATATATTTAGATTTATTTATATATATTACTCCTTTATCCTTTTAAAGGTAAGGAAACGATTAAAGAATATCTTAGACTTTTAATATATACTCTAAGTCCTTAGCGTAGATTTAAACGCCCTTATTAGTAATAGGTTTAAGTAAGTCCTTAATTTAGCTAATTCTAAGCTTATAGTTTACTATAAGATCCTTTTATAAAAAGTCCTTAATAAGGTTTATTTTATCCGGTTTTTCTATAAAGGCTTTTATTAAGGAAGTAGTAGTATCGACCTCCTTATATAGTCGGAACTACTTATTAAGGTTTATAATTATCCTTACCTTTTAGCTTTAGCGGAGTACTAGTAGTTCCTTAAAATAGTTTATTATTATAAAGCTCTTATAATCCTATATTATAATTTTAGTAAGTTTAAAGTTATTAAGGAAAAATATTATATTATGCTTTAATAGCAGCGCCTAGACTTATATAAGTAAAGCGTAGCTAAAACTAGCTAAACCTATTATAGTAACTAAGTAAATTACTTATTTCTATATCCTTAGTCTTAGCTAAACTATATTAAATTTAGCTTCGATCCTTTTATAAGCCCCGATTAAGAGGACTAATATAAAGTTAATAAGGTCCTTTTAGTAAGGAACTAAAAAGTCTTAGCTAAGTAATATATTAGCTATTAAGCGTTTTACTATTTAAGCGCTAATCCTTACCTTTATAACTATAAAGCTATTATTTAGCCTTCTTAGTATATACGTAGTAAATTTTACTTATTTAATAGTAGCTATCCTTCTTACTCCTTAAATAGGAATTTATTAAAAGGAGTTTATAGTTATATTTTAAAAAGTCTTAACTAAGTTAGCTTAAATAAGGCTTTAGTTTACCTTAGTATTTATATATGCTTTAATGCTTATCTTAAGCCTTTTTTTCTATAAACTAGTAAGCGTATCTAAATATATTATAACGGCTTATTAAGGCTTAATAGCTTAACGTTAAAAGAAGCCTTAAATATCTTAACGCTTTATAGCTTTTAAATAACTACTTACTATACTAAGCTATATCTTTATATAGTAACGTCTTAATTAAGGTTAAGGGGGTATTTATCTTTTATATATAAATAAAGCTTATTTTTTAAAGGGAATACTTCGCTATAATATCTATATACTTTATTGGCCTTTTAAACTAAGTTTACTATAATATAAATTGCGGTTTCCTTTAAGCTTTTATTAATATTTAATTAAGCTCTTTTTATATTATACTCTTCGTTTTTTAAATAGTTATTAGTCTTTATTTTAGTTCTTTCCTTAATTGTAGGGTATACCCGCTTTAGCTTTAGTATTAATAAATATATAGTCTTAAAAGTTCTTTCTTTTTTAAGCCGGAGAACCTTAGCTTATATTCTTAACTATTTAAACGGGTTTCTCCTTTAACTTAATAAGCGCTATAAGGCTTATGGTATATCTACCCTTACTAAGCGGTTTAAGAATATTACCCGCGGCCTTAATAAGCCTTTAATAAATAGCTAAGGTATCCCGGACTATTCTTTAAGTATATAAAAAGTATAGCTAGTCGGCCTTTACCTTTTTATAAGTTAAACCTATTTCTTTTACGCTAATAAGTGCTTTTAAGATCCTTAAGTATATTTAACTTATAGCGAAAAAAGAATTTCCTTATATTTATTAATCTATTTATTAATATCCTTATTTTTTATAAAATATTATAAAGATTCTTATAAATAGATATTTAGCTTTTAATAAAATATTATAGTTAAGTAATTTAGCTTATAAAGCATAGCCTTAGCTTTATATTATAAGCGCAATATCTAAGGCTTTAAGTCGGATCTTATTACTATATCTTTAATAATAAAGTGCTCTTTATTACGTGCTTATATCGCTATATTTAAGTAGATTTTAAATAAGTTTTAAAAGGCGGAGATTTATTAGCTTAATTTAACGCCGGGCTCGCTAAGTTCTTTTTAATATAGTTTTAAGAGGTCTTAAAAATACTATTCCGCCGCACTTCCTTAAAGAAAAGAGGGCAATTAAATAGCTAATTTATTTATATAGGCCTTACTTTTATTAGCGTTTTAGCGGATAAAGTTAATAAAACAGTCTACTCCTTAGAATATATTAGCTTTATTATCTTTTAAACTTCATCGAAAGATACTTTTAAAGGTCTTAATAAGTTAAATCTCTTTATATTCGTAACTTATAGTTAAGGCTTTTCTTATAGCTTAATAAGCATATTTTCTTTTTTAGTACTTAAAGGAGACTAAGGAATTATTTATTTAATATTATTACTATTTTTACTAAAAGACTTAAGGCTATACTTAATCTTTATATTTATACGCTAAGGATAAATAGGTTAAGCTTATTAAGGGTATCGCTTACTATATCCTTATCGCTTATTATTTAAGTCTTAGTTTTAATACTTTTACTAAGCGCTTAACCTTTTATCTTATACGCGTCTTAGAATTTAGTACGCCGCGGGGCCCTTAGTATAAGAGGCTTATTTTTATTAATTAAAAGTCTTAAAAATACCTTAATTAGTATAGCTATAGCGGATAAAGCTAAACGGTAATACTAAACTAAGAAACTATTAAGTATGTTTTAAAGCGGATTTTTAATTAAGGCCTTTAAGCTAAACTTTATTAGCAATATGCGAAAGAAATATTTACTAAGCTTATTATCCTAAAAAAAAAGTAACTTTATTATAAGCTTAATCCGGAGTGTATTTAGCAAGCGGGGAACCGGATAGTTTTAAGGTTAGCTTATCTTTACTTTTTTTATTTAAAGGATAATTAATCCGTTTAAGTAATACCGAATTTAGTTTACTTAATTATATAAGTTTTATTATTTTATAGTCTATCTTTTATTAGTATTTTCAAAGTAAATTACCTCTTAAAAGGTAATAGTCTTAGCTTAGCGAAGTAAGACTTATTTTATATCTTATTTAGCTTTATAGGCTATTATAGTATAGTACCTTAAAAAAAGTAAAAGAGATTATTAAACTAATATACTTAGTAAGCCGCGGCCTTTTCCGCTTTTATAGCTTACTTATCTTAAAGTTTTATTATAAGCATATTAAAAAAAAAGGTGCTTATTATTAAAGGTAAACTTAAAGGCTAATAAGAGCTTCTTATTAAAAAAAATATCGTTTAGTATTTAACTTCTTATAAAATAAGTACTTAATTATATAATATAATTACTCTTAGCTTAGCGGATATTAAAGGAAATTTTATTTCAATAAGTAGGAATTACTATTATTTACTATGCTTTATAGTATAAAAATAAGGGGATAAAGCGTAAACTAATTACTATTAGTTAAGGCTAGTATTATAAACTAATTACCGCTAATTAAGGCTAATACTATAAACTAATTACCGCTAGTTAAGCTAATATAATAAACTATTTATTATATATAAACATATATAAGAGTTTAAAAATAGTAAAAAGCTTATTTATTCTTTAAGTATAGCTAGCTACTTTATACTTAGTTCTTTAAGTTAAATTTCAAGATATTTAACTATACTATCTTTTTATTTATTATTAGTATATAGATAAACCGTAAATATCTTTAAAAAATTACTTAATAAACTAAGTATAAGCTTAGTTAAAAATATTATAAACTATAATTAGGGAAATCCTTTAAACATCCTTAAATATCTTTTTAAAATCGCGGTAAAGTTTATCTTATATCTTTTAAAGTGCTTTTATAGTTAAAAACGGGTTAAACTATAATTAAGATATCTAGCGGAAATCCTTAAATATCCCTTAAAGATATTAATAGAATCTACTTAATAGTTTTTATAATATCCTTTATAGTTAAAAACGTTATAAACTATAATTAAGTAAGCTTTTAAGCCTTTATAGTAATATTTTAAAAACCTTAGTAGGGTCTAATTAGTAATATTTCTTATTTCTCCTTAAGCGCGCTTTAATAATATATACTTTAAGCGTTCCTATCGCGGGGTTTTATAGGGCTCTTTAAAAGTAAAGTAAGGAGTCTAGGCATGGCTGTTTAGATTCCGTAATAATACTTTTAATACTTAAAAGTAGTATTTCGCACTTTTTATAACTATAATATTACTTTATTTAAATTTAAGTTCTTTTTAGCATACTTATTTATATAGCTTCTTAGATTAAAGGTAAATACTATTAGCTTAATAAATATAAATAAATATATATAAGCCTTAAAGGATATCGCGTTTTTAAAGAACCTTTAATAGCTTAAAAAAAATTAGCTTTACTAAGTACTTATAGTATATAGTTTTATATTTTGCTAAAAAAGTTAATATTTTATAAAAATAAAACATAAAGCTGCTTTAAGTAAGATAAGAAGAAAGAGTTTTTTTAAAGTATTAAGAACGGGCTTAATATATTATAAAAGCCGCTTTTTAGCATACTTTAAAAAAAGAAAAAGCTTTTATTAATCTAATTAAGAAACTTACTAAGCTTTAAACGATTTACGACTTTAACCTTACTTAATAAGTATTTATTTATATTAATACGTCTTAAAAATATAAAGTAGTAGCTATAGCTTTTTACTTAAAAGAAAGTATAAAATAAGATAAAAAGACGCTACTAGCTTAAACTAAGGTTTTGCTTATCATTTACCTAAGCCGCGCTTTTAAAAGTAAAGAGCCTTAATATTAATATTATAAAATTTAAACGGCTATGCTTAGACTCCTTACTTTACTCTTAAGGAGCCTTATAAAACCCTATAATAAAAACGCTTTAAGCACGCACTATAAAGGCTCGCCTAAAAGGATATAACGAATATTACTAATTAAACCTAGCTAAGGTTTTTAAGATATAACTATAAAGGCTTAAAAGCCTACTTAATAATAATTTATAATATCTTTAACTATAAAAGATACTGTAAAAACTACTAAGCGGATTCCGCCGGTATCTTAAAAGGATATTTTAGGATTTTTATAGGATATCTTAATTATAGTTTTACCTGTTTTTAATTATAAAAGCACTTTAAAAGATATAAAATAAACTTTCCCGCGATTTTTAAGGGATATTTAAGGATATTTAAGGGATTTCCTTAACTATAGTTTATAGTATTTCTAACTAAGCTTATACTAAGTTTATTAAGCGATTTTATAAGGATATTTACGGTTTATCTATATATTAACGATAAATAAAAGGATAATATAGTTTAAGATCTTTAAAATTAACTTAAAGAATTAAGTATAAAGTAGCTAGCTATACTTTAAAGAATAAATAAGCTTTTTACTATTTCTAAACCCTTATATACGTTTATATATAGTAATTAGTCTATTATATTAGCTTAACTAATAGTAATTAGTTTATAGTACTAGCCTTAATTAATAGTAATTAGTCTATAGTACCGGCCTTAACTAATAGTAATTAGTCCGCGCCTTATCCTCTTATCCTTACGCTATAAGGTATAGTAAATAGTAGTAATTCTTATATATTTAAACGGAAATCCTTTAGATATCCGCTAAGGTAAAAGTAACTATATTATACGATTAAGTACTTATCTTATAAGAAGTTAAATACTAAACGATATTTTCTTTAATAAAAAGCTCTTATTAGCCTTTAAGTTTAACCTTAATAATAAGTACCTTTTCCTTAACGCGCTTATAATAGAACTTTAAGATAAGTAGGCTATAAAAGCAAAAGAGGCTATAGCTTATTAAGTATACCGGTTTAATAATCTCCTTTACCTTTTTTTAAAGTATTATACTATAATAGCTTATAAAGCTAAATAAGATATAAAACGAGTTTTACTTAGCTAAGCTAAAACTATTACCCTTTAAAAGGTAATCCGCTTTTAAAATACTAATAAAGGATAAACTATAAAACGATAAAACCTAAATAATTAAGTAAACTAAATTTAGTATTACTTAAATAGATTAAGTATCCTTTAAATAAAAAAAGTAAGGATAAGCTAACTTTAAAACTATCTAGCTCTTTACTTTTTAAATACCTTTTAAATTAAGCCTATTATAAAGTTACTCTTTCTTAAAGATAATAAGGTTATTAGATATTTCTACCGCGTACTATTAATAAAATTTAGCTTAAAGGCCTTAACCGGAAATCCGCTTTAAAATATACTTAGTAGTTTTTTAGTTTAATATTACCGTTTAGCCTTATCCGCTATAGCCGCGCTAATTAAAGCATTTTTAGGACTTTTAATTAATAAAAACAAGCGGCTTATGCTAAGGGCCTTATAGCATACCGGATTCCGGGATATATATAAAACGGAAGGTTAAGCGCTTAGTAAAAGTATTAAAACTAAAACCTTAATAATAAGCGATAAAGATATAGTAAGCGATACCCTTAGCGGGCTAAACTTATTTATACTTAGCGCGTAAATACTAAGACTAAGTATAGCTTTAAGCCCTTTAATAAAAATAATAATAATATTAAATAAATAATTCCTTAGTCTCCTTTAAGTACTAAAAAAAGAAAATATACTTACTAAGCTTTAAAAAAAACCTTAATTATAAGCTAAGGATATAAAGAGTTTTAACTTATTAAGACTTTTAAAAGCATCTTTTAATAAAGTTTAAGAAGATAATAAGGCTAATATATTTTAAGGAGTAGACTATTTTATTAACTTTATCCGCTAAAATATTTATAAAGGTAAGGCCTATATAAATAAATTAGCTATTTAATTACTTTTATTCCTTTAAGAAAGTGCGGCGGAATAGTATTCCGGGGACCTTTTAAAACTATAATAAAAAGAACTTAGCGAGCTTAGCGTTAAACTAAGCTAATAAATCTCCACCTTATAAAAATAGTTTAAAATCCGCTTAAATATAACGATATAAGCACTTAATAAAAAGCACTTTATTATTAAAGATATAGTAATAAGATCTAACTTTAAGTCTTAGATATCGCGCTTATAATATAAAGCTAAGGCCGCGCTTTATTAATTAAACTACTTAATTATAATAATTTAATAAAAACTAAATATCAATTTATAAAAATCCTTATAATATTTAGTAGAGAATAAGGATATTAATAAAGAGATTAACGAATATAAGGAGATTCTTCTTTAGCTATATATTAAATATACTTAAGGATCTTAAAAGCACTTATTAGCGCGAAAAAAATAGGTTTAACTTATAAAAAAGTAAGAGCTAACTAGCCGTACTTTATATATACTTAAGGATAGTTTAAGACGCCTTAGCTATTTATTAAGGGCTCGCTAAGGCTATAGGTTACGTTCTTAAATCGCTTAGTAAAAGCGGATATACTATAAGCTTTATAGCGCTCGCTAAGTTAAGGGAAAAACCCGTTTAAAGAGTTAAGAATATAAGCTAAGGTCCTTTAGCTTAAAAAAGAAAGAACCTTTAAGATTATATACTTACTAACGCTTAAGCTAAAATAGGTATACCCTATAACTAAGAAAGAAACTATAGTAAAGACTAATAATTATTTAAGGGATAAAGAGTATAATATAAAAAGAGCTTAATTAAATACTAATAAGAGCTTAAAGGAAACCGCAATCTATACTATAGTAGACTTAGTTTAAGAGGCCGATAAAGTATATAGATTTAATAATAAAGTATTCCTCTTAAATAATAAGCTTTATTAATATATCGAAGATAAATACCCCCTTAACTTTAACTAAGATGTTGCTATATAAAGACGTAGCTTAGTATAGTAAGTAGTTATTTAAAAGCTATAAAGCGTTTAGATAGTTAAGGCTTCCCTTAATATTTAGCTATTAAACCTTAATAAGCTATTATAATTTACTTACGCACGCTTACTAGTTTATAGAAAAGAAGGGCCCGGAATAAGCATTAAAGCTTATATAAAAATTAAGGTAAACTAAAGCTTTATTTAAGCTAACTTAATAAAGACTTTTTATTATATAATTATAAACTCTTATTAATAAATTCTTATTTAAGAAGTAAAAAGGATAGCTACTATTAAATAAGTAGAATTTACTATATATATACTAAGAAGGCTAGATAGTAGCCTTATAGTTATAAAGGTAAGCATCGGCGCTTAAATAGTAAAACGCTTCGTAGCTAATATATTACTTAGCTAAGACTTTTTAGTTCCTTATTAAAAAGACCTTATTAACTTTATATTAGTCTTATAAATTAAGGCATATAAAGGAATTAAAGCCGAAGGTAAGATAATCCGGCTAAGATTAGTAATATATAGATAGGTAATCTACTTAGTTACTATAACGATTTTAGCTAGTTTTAGCTACGCCTTACTTATATAAGTTTAAGTGCTGCTATTAAGGCGTAATATAATATTTTTCCTTAACGACTTTAAGCTTGCTTAAACGATAATATAAGATTATAAGAGCTTTATAGCGATAAACTATTTTAAGGAACTATTAATACTTTACTAAGGCTAAAAAGTAAAGATAATTATAGACTATAAGAAGTAGTTCTAGCTATATAAGAAGGTTAACGCTACTATTCTCTTAGCAGAAGCCTTTATAGAAAATCCGGATAAAATAAACCTTACTAAGAACTTTTTATAAAAAGATCTTATAGTAAACTATAAACTTAAAATCGGCTAAACTAAGGACTTACTTAAACTTATTACTATTAAAGGCGTTTAAATTTATACGAAAGACTTAAAATACGTATTAAAAGTTTAAGATATCCTTTAATCGTTTCCTTACTTTTAAAAGGATTAAGGAGTAGTATATATAGATAAATCCGAATATATAGATATTTTTTTAATAAAAGGATAGTAATATTAATAAGTTTTATTAAGATTATACTTATTAAGCGATAAGGATAAGAAGGTAGTAAATATAATATTTAGCTAGCTAACTATATAAGGCCGATTAAAACGAGTTTATAGGCTAACTTTATTCGCAGCGCTAGTATTTATAGTATAAAAGACGGTAAACGGAAAAGAAAAAAGATAAGTAGTTATAAACTTATAAGGAATTAATGCCGTTATTACTTTAAACGCTTACTTAATGCCCTTTTAAAGCGATATAATTAAACGCTTTTAAGGAAAGAAGTTTATTAATATAGTAGATATATAATCGTTTTTCTACTAGTTCTTAATTTATTAAGACTACTAAAAAAGGTTTATAGTTATAAGCTATCGCGGGCTAAAAAGATTATTAGTAACACTTATAGGCTTTAAAAACTCCTTAGTATATATCTAAAGGTTTATTAATAATAGCCTCCGTAGATATTAAGAATACGCGGCGGCTTATATTAATAATATTATTTTTTACTTTAATATAGCTAAAGAATACATTTAATATTTAAAGGCTATATTCCGCGCTTTTTTTAACTATAATATTACTTTATCCGGACTAAAGTCCCTCTTAGTATACCTATTTATATAGCTCTTTAAATTTTAAGTAAACGCTATTAGCTTAATAAATATAAATAAACGTATATAAGCCTTAAAGGATATTACGTTCTTAAAGAACCTTTAATAGCTTAAGAAATAGATTAGCCTTACTAAGTAGCTACGCTATATAGTTTTATATTTCGCTAAAGAAGTTAACGTCTTATAAAAATAATAGATAAAGCTGCTTTAAGTAAGATAGGAAGAAAGAGTCCCTTTAAGGGGCTAAGGATAGGCTTAATATACTACAAAAGCCGCTTTTTAGCTTACTTTAAAAAAAGAAAAGACCTTCGCGATTTTAACTAAGAAACTTATTAAGCTTTAAACGATTTACTACTTCGACCCCGCTTAATAACTATTTATTTAGATCGATATATCTTAAGAATATAAAGTAGCGGCTATAGCCTTTTACTTTAAAGAAGGTATAAAATAAGATAAAAAGACGCTACTAGCTTAAACTAGGGTTTAGCTTATTATCTACTTAAGCCGCGCCCTTTAAAACGGAGAACCTTAATACTAGCCTATAAAACTTAAAGTAGCTAGTTTAGTATAAGTAGTTTATAAGTTACGTACTATAGTACTATCTATAAGAACGCTATAAGTAGTCGTCTTTACCGACTATATAAGTATTTACGGAATCGTATACTAAAAATCCTTATTCTTTACTAGTATAAAATCTAATAAGAAACTAGTCTTTACGTCTTAATACTTAAGCTAATTCCCGCTTAGGGTATACTATATCTTAAGCGTTAAAAACGTTATACCGGACGCTTTTTTACGTTTACCGTACTAAGATAATAGGCTAGTATCTTAAAACTAAAAAAGGGAATTAACATATATTTAAAAAGATAAGATAATAAACCGCGTATTCCTTTACGCGGAAGTATTAATCGAATTACCGCTCCGCTAAAAAATAATCCACGGATATATAGAGGATATATAGTAAGTAAAAATTATAGTATAGCTTAGCAATAAGGACGATATCCCCGGACTTTTATTCCTTAAGTTATAAAGGTTACTATACTTTATAAAAAACGATAAACGCTAAAAACTATATATCCTTAAGACTTACGCTAAGGAGATTATCGAAGATACTTACGCTTAATATTTTTTTACTGGCTATACTTATATATAATAAGATTTATTTAAAAGCTTCTTAATCTTATAGCTTAGTAAATATATAAAAAAGGTTATAGATAGCTACGAAACTTATTAATATAACTAAACTAACTAAAGTAAAATACTAAAGTAGCTTATCCCGATTTAAAGCCTACTAGTTTTATACTATATAATAGTAATAAACTTTATTATTAGGCTTTTAATAGTCTAAGGTAAATAATCCTTATAAAAAGATTATATAAAGAACTTTTTTAATACTTTATTAATTATAACTAATAAATTCTTAAAAATATATCTCCTTATCTTAAGTAATAACTAGTTTATAGCGGAAGACTAAGTATAAGCGTTATATACTAAGCTACTCCGCGCTAACTAAGGGATTTTAAAAGGGATAATGTTTAACTAAGATATAAAGTTTACCTTAGTATTTTAACGGACTTTATAGCAAGCCTTCGGATTAAAGCTTTTTATATCTACCGCTTAGTACCTTTAAACTAATAAGCTATTAAAAAGGCAAAACTAAACTATAAAAATCGCGCTACGATTTTTTACCGCTAATTTCCTAGACCTACGCTAAACGAATATACTAATCGCCGTTTAGTTTAGCCTTAATAATTTCTTCTTCTTAGTAATTTACGTAGCTCTTAATAAGCTTATTATAAGGATAAGAATAAAAAATAGCTTTTAGTTCCTTAATAACTACTTATACTTATAAAACTAAGAGGTCTTATAAAAAGAAGCTAAGTTAGCTATTACTTATACTTAAGCCGTTATAAAGGATAGATATAATAAGAAATACCGCTTATTAAAATTTAAGCCTAGTAATTAAGTTTAGCTATAGCTTAGTTAAAGCTATTCTATTATAAATAGTAAACTAGTAAAGCTTTAAAAAAAACGTACTAAGCCGTTTAAAGTTACTGCTAAAGTAAGATAGCTTATATACCGGCTAAATATAAAAAGGTCCCTTAATATCTATTTAGTCGTTTTAATAAAATAACTATACTTAGCGGATAAACTAGCTATATGCTTAAGCTTAGTTTAAGACGAAAAGATACCTTACTTAAATAAGTAAGAAGTAAAACGAATTTTATAAAGCTATATAATAAAAAGAAACGGTAGAAAGCTAAGAAAGAAATTCTTTATAGCTTAAAAAGGTTAGCTAAGCAGCTATAACTTATAAGTAAACGAAAAAGCTATCTTCTTACTAAAAATTATAAAAGCCTTCGAAAAAGCATAAAAGAAGTTAGCTACTTAAGTAGTTTAAATAAAGGCATAATACGCGGCCTTTATAACTTAATATAAAACTCTTTAACTAAGAGAATTAAGCGGTTAAGCTTAAGTATAAGACTTAAAGCCTATTATAAGTAATAAGAAACTATAACTTATTATGCTTAAGGTTATTAGTAATTTTAATAATAATATACCGCCGTTTACCTTAAGTAATAAGGCCTTTTTAGCTTTATAATATACTTATTTAAATTCTCTTTACTACTTACCTTCTCTCCTTTCTTTTCTTCTTTTTATAACTATATTTCCCTTTACCGCTAGCTATAGCCCGCTATACCTCGCTTACTTTTATACGCATAACTTTCTTTACTTTAAGTTTATAATTTTTATACTTTTATTCCGGGTCTTTTTATTATTTAACGTCTCTTATAGCTAAGACTAGCTATTTTATAACTACTTCTTTAGCCCGCTCTTTTATAAGCCCTTACGCTTTTAATATAAAGGATATAAGTAAACGCTTAAGCTTTATAAAAACAAGGCGGCTATCTTTTATAGCCTTAAGTCCCTTAGTAAGAGCTAGAACCTTTAAGTTTAAGCTTTTATATAAACCTACGCCGCCTTCCGTAGCCGCGCTTAAGCTAACGGATTTAACTTAAATTACGGTACTATAAAGGACGGCCTATATTACCCTTTTTAAATACTTAATTTAAATAACTCGCCTCCCGGCCTTATACTATAGCGTAGTTTAAACGGCCGGTTTCGCGGCAATTTAGCTATACCTCCCGCTTAGCTCTTACCGTTTAAAAGCCCCCGCCGCCTATATATTTTTTAAGGTATAGCCGGAAATCTTTATTAGCAAAATAACTAGCCGATACTTAATGCTTTTAAGTTAACTAACCTCGCTATAGTCTTAAGATCTTTAGTAGCCGCTATAACTAGCGGAAACCTACTTTAGCTAAACGATTAAAATAACGTCCGCGCTATCCTTTACTATATATTTAAGGCTTAGCTTAATTAGCTTATAGCTAGGTTTATAGTAATATCTTAAGCTTTTATAGCTAAAACCCTTTCTCGCTTTATATACGGTTTAGCCCGCGCTATAAAATCCCTTTTTTAGCTTATAGCCGCTATAAGCTTTAAAGACCCGTTTAATCCCGCTTAGTAAACGCCGTTTCTACTTACCGCTATACTTAGCCTAGCTATATAAAGGCGTATAAGCACTTTACTATAGTTTATCCGCTATCTTTCCTTAATTAAAAGAGATAGTAATAATTAGCCTTATAATATATTCCGCCGCTTAATCTTAAAAAAGCCGCTAATAATAACCGATATAATCCTTAATAAGCCTAGCTTTATAAGCTTATACTTTAGTAATAAGATCACAATAATTAGGAGTTTTTACTTAGCTATAAACTATATTAAGTTTTACTTATAAGCCTATAAAGAGTTTAAACGCGACCTAACTTTAACTTAAGTAATAAAATTCTTAAGCTTTAATATTTACTTTATTAGCCGTACTAACTACGCGCTTTTTATTCTTACCTTTAAGACCTTTTTTATAAAGAAGTTCTTTAAGACTATTAAGCATATTTAAAACCTTAAGAGTAAGGAGTTAAGTACTAAGGCTATTAAGGACTTTATTATTTACTTTTAAGCGGGAATATAAACGTTTAATACCTTAGTGCTAACTATATTTATAAATATTAGCGGGACGGCCTACCCTTACCTTAATACCTTTTAAGTAGCTAAATATGCGTTAGTTAGCGGAAAGGCGTAGGTTATAGTACTATATAAAAAGGATAATAAGTTAAAAAGCCTAGCGACGGAAAGCGGGTGATAATTATAATAGCGGCAATAGGTAAGATATAATATCGTACTTATAAGCGGCCTATAAAGCTAGTAAGTAATACGGGAAATTTAGTAAAGGATTAAAAACGGCGTAAAAAAGTAAGTAGGATAATAATATAAGATAAGGCTTAAATAAAGCTAGTCTTTTATAACGTATCTTACGAAGGAATTCGAATATTTCTTAGCGCGGAGACTCCTTACTACTTAATAAGTACTTAAATATATCCCTTAAAGGAAAGTAAGTAAACTTTACTATAAGTTTTAGCTAAACGCGCTAATTACTTTAATAAAAATAAAGATATATAACTAAATAAAAAGTAAGGATTTATAATAAAAGCCGCCTACTAACTATCTTAAGCTACTTAGCTACTATTAGCTAAATAAACTAAAAAAACTATTAAAAGGATAAAGATAGTATACTATTAATACTGCGTAAAGACGCTACTACGAAGTTATTACTTAGCGCCCCCTTTACTTTATTCTTACTTTAAATTAACGAGGATATTAGCTTTTATTTTTTACTTAAAGGAGTTATTATAAAATCTAAATAGCTATGCCTAGACTCCTTACTTTACTTTTAAAAAGCTTTATAAAACCCTATAATAAGAATGCTTAAAACACGTACTATAAAAGCTCGCTTAAGGAGATATAATAAATATTACTAGTCGGACCTAGCTAAGGTTCTTAAGATATAACTATAAAGGCTTAAAAGCTTACTTAATTATAGTTTACGATATCTTTAACTATAAAAGATATTATAGAAACTATTAAGCGGATTCCGCTAGTATCTTTAAGGGATATTTAAGGATTTCCGCGGGATATCCTAATTATAGTTCGACCTATTTTTAATTATAAAAGTACTTAAAAAGATATAAAATAAACTTTACCGCAATTTTTAAGGGATATTTAAAGATATTTAAAGGATTTCCTTAACTATAGTTTATAGTATTTTTTACCGGGCCTATACTTAGTTTATTAAGCGATTTTATAAAGATATGTATAGTTTATTTATATATTAACGAAAAATAAAAGGATAATATAGTTAAAAATCTAAAAAATAAGCTTAAAAAGCTAAGTATAAAGTAACTAGCTATACTTTAAAAAATAAATACTTATATACGTTTATATACGGTAATTAGTCCGTTATACCGGCCTAACTAGCAGTAATTAGTTCGTAGTACCGGCCTTAACTAGCGGTAATTAATTTATAGTACCGGCCTTAACTAGCGGTAATAAGTCCGCGCCCTATCCCTTTATTCTTATACTATAAAGCGTAGTAGTTAACCTTTAAAGCTTAAAGTAGCCGGTTTAATATAAGTAATCTATAAGTTATATACTATAATACTATCTATAAGAACACTATAAGTAATTGCCTTTACTATTTATATAAGTACTTATAGAATTATATACTAAATATCTTTATTCTTTATAAATATAAAATTTTATAATAAGCTAGTTTTTATATCTTAATACTTAAGCTAATTCCCGCTTAAGGTATACTATATCTTAAGCGTTAAAAACGTTATATTAAACGCTTTTTTATATTTACTATATTAAGATAATAAGCCGGTATCTTTAAACTAAAAAAGGGAATTAAAATATATAAAAGAAGATAAGATAAAGGACTATATATTCTTTTATATAAAAGTATTAATCGAATTACCGCTTTACTAAAATATAATTAATAAGTATTTAAAGAGTATATAGTAAGTAAAGATTATTATATACCTTAATAATAAAAACGGTATCTTTTAACTTTTATTCCTTAAATTATAAAGGTTATTATATTTTATAAAGAATAATAAACGCTAGAAATTATATATCCTTAAGACTTACGCTAAGGAGATCGTTAAAAACGCTTATACTAAATACTTTTATACTAGCCGCACTTATATATAATAAGATTTATTTAAGAGCTTCTTAATTTTATAGCTTAGTAAATATATAGATAAGGTTATAAATAGCCTTAACGCTTATTTTTATTACTAAACCGATTAAAATAAAACGCTAAAGTAGCTTATCTTAATTAAAGGCTTATTAGTTTCATACTATATAGTAGCAATAAACCTTATTACTAAGCCTTTAATAGTTTAAGCTAAGTAATTATTTTAAAATAATCCTATAAAGAACGTTTTTAATACTTTATTAATTATAACCGATAAATTCTTTAAGATATATCTTCTTATTTTAAGCAATAACTAGTTTTTAGTAAAAAAACTAAGTATAAGCATTATATACTAAGCTACTTTATGCTAAATAAAGGATTTTTAAAGGGGATAATCTTTAATTAAGATATAAAGTTTACTTTAATATTTTAGCGGACTTTGTAATAAGCTTTTAAATTAAAGTTTCTTATATTTACCGCTTAGTAGTTTTAAACTAATAGCTTATTAAAAAAGCGAAACTAAACTATAAAATTCGCGCTATAATTCTTTACTACTAATTTCCTAAACTTATACTAAACTAATATACTAATCGCTTTTTAGTTTAGCCTTAATAATTTCTTTTTTTAGTAATTTATATAGCTTTTAGTAAGCTTATTATTTAAATAAGAATAAATAATATCTTTTAGTTCCTTAATAACTACTTATACTTATAAAACTAAAAAGTCTTATAAAAAGAAGTTAAGTTAGCGATTCCTTATACTTAAGCCGCTATAAAGAATAAATATAATAAAAAACACTACTTATTAAAATTAAAGCTTCGTAATTAAGTTTAACTATAGCTTAATAAAAGTTACTATATTATAGATAGTAAACCGGCGAAGATTTAAAAAAGACTTATTAAGCTGTTTAAAGTTACTGCTAAAGTAAGATAGCTTATATACTAATTAAATATAAAAAGGTCTTTTAATATCTATTTAGTTGTTTTAATTATCTAACTACGCTTAGTAAATAAGCTAGCTATATACTTAAGCTTAGTTTAAGATAAAAGGATACTTTTCTTAAATAAGTAAGAAGTAAAATAAATCTTATAAAGTTATATAATAAAGTAAAGCGGCGGAAAGCTAAGAAATAAGTTTCTTATAGTTTAAAAAGGCTAGCTAAGTAGTTATAACTTATAAGTAAACGAAAAAGCAGTTTTCTTACTTAAAATTATAAAAGTCTTTAAAAAAGTATAAAAGAAGTTAGCTATTTAAGTAGTTTAAATAAAAGTATAACATATAGCCTTTATAACTTAATATAAAACTCTTTTACTAAAAGAATTAAGTAGTTAAGCTTAAGTATAAAACTTAAAGGCTATTATAAGTTATAAAAAACAATAACTTACTATACTTAAGGTAATTAGTTATTTAAATAATTATATACCGCTATTTACTTTAAGTAATAAGGCTTTTTTAGCTTTTTAATATACTTATTTAAATTCTTTTTATTACGCGCCCCTTTTTTTTATAAATATATTTCCCTTTACTACTAGCTTTAGCTTACTATACTTTACTTACTTTTATATATATAACCTTTTTTACTTTAAGCTTATAATCTTTAAACTTTTATTTTAAGTCCTTTTATTATTTAACGCTTTTTATAGCTAAGATAAGCTATTTTAAAACTACTTCTTAAGCCCGCTTTTTTATAAGCCCTTACGCTTTAAATATAAAGGATATAAGCAGGCGCTTAAGCTTTATAAAAGTAAAGCGGCTATTCTTTATAACCTTACGTCCTTTAGCAAGAGTTAAAACCTTTAAGTTTAAGCCTTAATATCAACCTATACCGCCTTTTTTAGCCGTGCTTAAACTAATAGATTTAACTTAAATTATAGCACTATAATAATAAGTCAGCCTTAATAAGGCTAAATTAGTAGTTATATTACTATTTATATTATAAAGCAGCTATATAATTACCCTACTATGTTAAATAGTAGTAAAAAGGGCAAAAAAAGACGAATTAAATAAGCTGCTAGCTAGTTAATTAACTACGCTTATTAAGAGTTTATATAGGCGTAGCCCGGGCTTAATTTAAGGCTTAGCTTAAAATACTACCCTTTCTCTACCCCGCTTATCCCGGGGCGGGGCTAATAGGTCGTCTCCTTTAGCTAATAGCTTTTAGTAGTTATAAGCTTAAGCCGTTTTTATTAGTATATTAATAAGTCTTAAACCTAAAACCCTTTATTATAGCTTAGTTAACTATAATAAGTCGGCCTTAACAAGGCTTAAGTAATAGTTATATTATATTAAGGGCTTATATATACTTAGTTTAATAATATTTAGCTAAATAATTATTTATTTAAATCTAAAAAGGGAAGGGGAAATCTTTATTTAAGCTATATAGCTTCTTACTTTATAAAGGTTGCTTAAGTAACTTATACTTAAGTTAAGTTTAGGTTAAGGTTAAGCTAAGTTTAAGTAAAGTCTTATATAACTTTAGCTATATATCGGCTTAACTTTAAGTTATTCGCTATAATATAATTATAGCTTTTATTATAATATAGCTTATAATACTATCCCCCTTTTAAGCTATTATATACTAAGGTATATAATATCGCCGCCTTACTTACCGCTTCGCGCTTAATATTAATTAGTATAGTTATCTTTATCGTGCTTATAATCGCACGTTAATATATCTCTTTAAATAACGTCGCGCTATAGCGTTAAATATATTATACGCTTATTTATTTACGCCGCTATATCGCTTTAAGTAGCGCTAAGGCAGTATAATACACCCCCTCTACTTACTGCCTTTATTAGTACTTAAAGTATATCTTACCTTCCTACCGCTTACTATCTTTAAGTATAAATACCCTTTCTCTCTCTTTTTCTTCCTTTCCTTTTCTCTTTTTCTTTAATTATTAATTTTTTTATACGCGCGCTAACTCTTATAATAGCTCCGCTATACCGCGCTTTAATATATTTACTTTAGTCTTTTATATCTCTTTTCCCGCTAGCTTATAAGTGTCCTCCCGCGCTATGCTCTTTAGTACGCTTAGCGATTATACGCTACCGCCTTTATATTAATCCACGCGCCCGCCGCTATCGCTTAATAAGCAAAGGGCGATATATAGCACTACTATATAGCGCCCCCCTTACTTTACGTATATCGGACGTATAACGTCTCTTAATATAAAAACTTAATATAAGGCTTATTAAAATTAAGCCTTACCTTATACTTATTATTATTTTACCTATACCTACGCTAGCTTATATTACTTACTTATATATCCTTATCCTTAAACCTTATATAATATAATGCTAATATAATATTAGTATACTAATAATATAATCGCCGCCGCGGAGGCGCTTTAAGACTATATATCTTAAAAAACGTTTAAAGACTATTACTTTAACCTATATATATATTCCTTAATTCTTAATAAATACTAAGCGGTAAGATATTGCTAATAACTACTATAATACGCAGAGTTAGTACGTATTATTATTATAGCGCGCTAAGCTTAAATATACCTTAGCGTTTAAAGCTAATCTATAAGTATTAACTAGTAATAAGTATAAAAAAAGGAGCTTTAAAAGATAATAATAGTGTTTAACTAGCTAAAAAGGAATATATATATAAGGGGTGCCTTTATATATATATATATAGCTAACCCTTATAAATAAGGGCTAAGGCTATGCTTAAGGCTCTTATAGTAAAATAAGTATAAGGCCTAAGTATATATACTCCTTATATTTATAACACCTCCTCTTAGCTATATATAAGGCGTAATTAAATATAAAGCCTTATAATTTAGCCTCTCCTTTATATATTACTCTTACCTTAGTGTTTTTTAATTAAACTAATTATAGCTAGCTATTCCGCTTACGTAATACCTTGTTTATATATAAAGCCTTTTAAAGCTTTATTTAGCCGCCTTCCTTATTCTTAGCTACTAAACGAATTAGTTGTATTTTTCTCTTAAGAGGCCTTTTATAAAGCTATCCGCTATTATCTTATTAGTCTGTACATATACTAGCTAAAAGAAGCCCTTATTAGTACGGTAAAGAATCTATTTATAGCGGATATCGATATACTTAGTCTTAGCCCGGTTATTCTTATTTAGCACTATAAGCCTCGCGTTTTAGCTATCCGTAAAGATTATAAATAGACTTAGCTATAGCTAGCTTAAGTCTATTAATAGTTAATATTACTATATCGTAGCTATACTTATAAGTATAAGGTTTATAAACTCCGCCTTTATTAATAAGGTTTTTATAATTATCTACCTCTTACTCTTTTAAAAGATAGGCCTATCGCTAAGGAATATAACGTAGCTAGCTATAAAGCACTAAGTGCTTTAGTTATTAACAAAGGAGGTATTTATATATACGCGGAGCTTAAGGTCCTTAATTAAGTATTTCCCCCTTATAATAACCCCGTAATTTAAAGTGCCCTTAATATAACGCTATAGCGTCTTTATAATCGCTATATAGTTATATATTAAGTTATTACTAGCTTTAAAGAGCTTATTCGCTATATATATAATCTCTAACTAAGTGCTTATTAATAATTAATTAAGGCTACTAGTTTAGTAAAGCTATTTTATAGTGTTTATTATAGGTTCTTAACTCTTTTAGTTATAAGGAACTTTTAGTCTTACTAGTTATAGCGCCTTTATAGCTTTAATAACCTCTTAACTAAATTTCTTTAAGATTTTCTTAGCGAACCTCGTTTAGTATATAAAAATCGTCCTTACCGCTTTATCCCGTTTAAATTAAATACCTAGGAATTCCTAAGGCTCGCTAAGCTACTTAGTCTTATATAGCTTAGTTAAGTTATTAGCCGCGGCCTTAATAGCTTTTTTAGTAAGTGCCGCTATAATAAAATTATCTATATAGACGATTATAAGTATATCGCTTGCCTTATAATAAAGGATATACTTATCCGTCTTAAGGCGCTTAAAGCTATATTCTTATAAGTCTATACTTAATTAGTCGTACTACTACTTAAGCGAGCTTTTATAACTATATAAAGCTTTATTAAGCTTATAGACCTAGCCTATACTATCCTTAAGCGTATAAGGCTATATAACGAAAGCCTCTTTTTCTACTTCTATATATATATAAGCGTAAATAACGTCGAACTATTTTTATTTTAAGTCCTTAACTATAATAATCGTTATAAATAGCTATAATAAAGCTTAGTGCGCTACCGCTATATAGAGCTCCTTTATAGGTATATCCTTTAAGTCTTAGTCCCTTTAAACGACTTAATAAGCCTTTATAAAGGGTTCTTTACTTTAAACTAGCTTCTTAAAATAGACTTATTTCCTATTAAAGACTTAAGCCTTAAATAGTCTATAAATAAGGTTTTAAGTATCTTTTTACTTTAATTTATTAATTTCCCGCCTTATCCCGGGTAACTAGCAAGTCTTATAGTTATCCCTTTTAAAGGCCTGTTTTTAAGTTATTAATAATCCCTTTATAGCGGCAAATATCGCACTAAATACGGAGAGGACTAACTAGTTACTTAAGTTATTAAATTAGTCCCTCTCTTAGTAAATTACTTAAAGGGCTATTAATACGCCTAGCCTAAATCAATCTTAGTATTAGTTTATTATAGTAAGCTCCTTCGTTAAAGCCTTTAATATAGTTCTTTAAGGCCCTCCCTTAACGGCTACTACTTAATTAGTCTGCTAGCGAGTTAGCTAAGTATTAAGTCGGTATACCTTATTAGCTTATAGTGCTTTAAGCGGGGAATCTATAGGTCTTTTATTATTAAGGTTTAGTATATAAGGAATTAAGCGTATCTTTAGCTATAAGGTCTTTAAAAAAGTCTTTAAGTAACCCGCACTTATAAGGGCCGTCCTTAAACTACTTTAGACTTTTATAGTCTCTTTTAAGTATACTTTTAGTCCTTAGACTAAGGTATTTAGTATTAAGATATTTATATTATTATCGCCTAGCTTTTTTATTATTGCCGGTAAGGAAAGGGTTTAATTAAAAGTTAGTAGCACCGGCTATAAAGCTTATTACTACTAAGGTAGTTATAATAGCTTCGGAGCCTACTACTACCTTAGCTCGTTACCCTTAACTTAAAGGCTACCCGGCCTACCCCTTTTAAATTTATTGTTTTTATTATAGTTAAGATTATCTTAATAGTTAAGAGTTTTATAATAGCTTAAGCGATATAGTATTATATCCCTTATAAGGTCGGCGTTATACTTATCCTTATTAAAGACTATAATATTATAATCTTTTTCTTTAAAGGGTAAGGTCTTTTTAATAGCTTTATAAAAGCGCACGTCCTTAGTAATTATAATTCTGTTTTAATTAAAGAGCTATACCTTATAGATATAACTATAAAGCCCCTTAAGACTTATAAGTCTTCCTTTTTACGCCTTAAGGTCTATCTTAGCTATTTTAGCTAATGTTTTTTACAGCTTAGTTATATATATAATATAACCTTTAGTCCGGATAAACTTAATAAAGTATATATAAAGAACCTTAATCTCCTTAAGCAAGGCTTTTAGCGGCGCTTCCCTTAAAGCTATGCCGTATATAAGTAGTAGGTTTGCTATATATATAGCTATTTCTATATACTAAAGCTAAAGGAATTTTAGTAGCTTTATTTTAATATATATTACCCTTATAGACTTTATAAGCGTGCGGCCGGCTCTTTTTACCTTGCCGTTTTGCTAAGATATATAAAGTGCGCTATAGCGTAGTATAAAGTAGGCCTCCTTTAACTAAGTATTTATGTTTTTAATATAGAATTCCGTTGCGTTATCGAAGGCTAGTACTTAAATAAGGGCACTAGTAGCGCTATTCTTAACTTATAACCTTTAGGCCTTTATTATATTAAAGGCCCGATCCCGTATAAGCTAAAATAATACTTAGTAAAATCTAGTAAAGATATCGATATTTTAAAGGTAATAGTTAATGCCCTTATAGCTTATAAGCTTATATTAAAGGAAGTCTTAATATATATACGCAAAGAACGCTTAAGCTACTACGCTTAAGCTATAACTAATTATCGTATTAGCTTTTTTTAAGTAGTATACCTTATAATAAAATCTCTTAGCCTTTTCCTTATTAATCTTAAGGCTAGCCTTATTATACGCTTTAAGGACCCTCTTAAGGCCCGCGTAGCTAAGGCGGCGATATATCGTCTTATAATCTCTATATCGCTAAGTATGTGGTAAGGTTATAAAGCTAAGGGTTATATATATACCCCCTAGCCTTATATCCGGAATTATTATAATATATATCTTTTAAGCGATATTATAAACCTTAGTCTTAAAAAGTATATAAAATAGCCGTTCCTTAATATCGTTTAGTTTAATGCCCTTCTCCTTAAAGCATTAATTGCTAATAAGGTTAGCCGGCGATGCCGGCGTATAATTAACGTTTAATAGCTTGAACGTAACGCTATTAATAATAACTTTAACGGTGCTTATAGCTTTTACCTATAGCGGGCTACTATTAAATAATATTATTAAAAAAGGATTAATAGCCTTTATATTAATAAACTACTTTAAGTTATAAAAGTAGTAAGTCGCGTATTTATAGTTTACGACGGCTTAATTTTAAATAGGCTTATATTTATTTATAATAGCGCTGCTTAAAAGGCAGCCGTTAAATTCGCTATTAGCCGTTATAATAGCCGCGTTGCCCGTTTTCCCTTCGTTACTAGTTGCGGCCTTAGCAGCTTAAAATGCCTTTTAAAATTTAAGGGCCTTATTAAGGTACTTAGTCTAGCAGTCCGGCTCTTTATATATAACATTCCCTAGCTTAATATAGTAGCCGCACTTTAAAACGACGGTCTCTTTAAAGGTATTATATTTCTAACTTAGTTTACCTAAGCTAGTGTTTTTATTAAAGTCTTCTTTAAAGCCCTTAATGCTACTTCCGCTATTATTACCGGGACCTTAAGCCTTACTAAACATAGTATTAGCTAAGGCCTTAGGTTTTTCGGCTTTTATAACTCTTATAAGCTATTTATATAGCTCGTGTTTCGTAATATAGTTCCCTCGTTATTAGTTATAGGTTTAGTTACTATATTAATTAAGACGTTATTTTTAAATGCCCTTTAAGGCTATAATTACAAAGAGTCGTTTTACTAAACCTTTTTTTATTATAATAAGCTAATCTTAATACTAATATAGCTTTTTTATAAACTTCTTTATACTAATAAACTTCTTTAAATAAAAGGCTATAAATTCTATAAAGGCTATATAAAAAGGAACCTTTAAGACCTTTATTAAGGATACTTTAATTAAGTCTATTATCTATTTAGCGGTTCTTTCCTTATCTTACTTATTATTTAGAATAAGTTCTCTTATCGTAAGAGTAATACTCGTAATAATACTATACGTAGCTATTTTATCCTTTATTTCTTAAGCTATATACTTAAGGTTATCTTTAAGTAGCGGCACGATAGTGCTATTAATAAAGCCCTTAAGGCTTTTTACTTTTAAGGCGACGATAAGCTTTATTCTTTATTACTTATAATTTTCTTATCCTTTAAGTCTATTTACTATAGCTTTACGCCTTTATCCTTAAGCTATAAAAGCTATTATATGTTCTTCTTAAGGCTTAAATTTGCTAGCGGCGACTGTCTTGCTATACTAAGCCGTCCGCCGATATAGCAGATCTTTTACCACGGGTAATATAGCTATAGAATAAGCTATATAGCTATAAAGTCGTATTTTACTTAAGCGTGTGCGTCGCGCAGGGCATACCTTTAAGGCTATTAGTTTATTATTATAGTATAAGTAGCGATAGCCTTAGTATCTTAAGCTGCCGCGCCTTTACCTTAGTCTTTAAGGGCTTATAGGTTTAAGGAAA
>JAPEBW010000714.1:0-41032 GCA_027405785.1 Ophiocordyceps robertsii
GGTAAGGAGTATTAATTAAAAGAATATTAGTAAAAGAATATAATAGGAGGGGTTTAAAAAATATAGGGAAAACTATATTAAAAAGTGCGTTTATCGTTATAAAGGGAAAGACTTTTATAAGAATTTTTATATTAAATATAGTCCTAAAGATTTAGTTATAAAGATATAAGGTATAGGAAGGAGGAGGAGAGGGGAAAAACAAAGAACTAAGTCCGATAAGATATCGGGGGAATTCCGGAGAAAATACGCTTAGTAAGCGCAACTACGTAGAAGGTAGGAAAGAATTTTGCTAGATTTTGCCGATTACGTGAAAGTCGGAAAAGCGTCGGTAAGGGTTAGGGGTAAGTCCGGCTTAAAAGGAAGCCGGGCTTATAACTAATTAAGGAGCAAATAGGTATAGAAGAGAGTAGGCTTATAGCTATAAGTAAGGGGATTATAGAGATATAAAGAGTGTGCGAAAAGGTGAAGAAATAGGTAAGATGTATATATATAAGGTTAATAATCTATCTAAAGTAAAGGGGGGACTAAGGCTTCCTTATATAGACAATTCCTAAGCTATAAGTGACTTAAGTGATTTAGAAAAGAGCCCCCTATTTAGCGCAGTTATGCATAGTAGGCTAATAGCTATTATTAGGTTAATATTGTATTTATAAGCCTAGGGATTAATCCCGCAAGGCATACGAGGTGGCGTAGCGACTTAGCACGGATTATATATATAGTCCCTATATATACCTCTTCCTAATCTGCTTATATCTTGCTTATATGTGGGTGGAATAATGCAAGGAATTATATATAGTATGCAGAATTGTATAGCGGATTTAATGTATATTTCAGCGTATTTATGTTATGTGCTATTTATGCTATATTTGGCCTATAGGCTGCGGGAGAGTATATTTTACTCCCTTATAAGAGACTAGCTTTAGTTAAGCCTTATCTTATATTATAATCTTACTTACCTTTTTACGCCGTTTTTTAATCCTCCGTTAAATTTCCGATACTACTTACTAGCCTTATAGACCGCTTATAAATAAGATATTATATCTCACTTACTACCGCTATTATAGTTATTACTTACTTTTTATTACTAGGCTTTCCGACTTATTATCCTTTTTACGTAGCGCTACTATCTATACCTTTTTACTAACTATTACGCGTTTAGCTACTAAGAAGGTATTAAGGTAAAGGTAAGCTATCCCGCTAATATTAATAGGTATAGTTAATACTAAGGTATTAAACGTTTATATTCCCGCTTAAAAGTAAGTAATAAGGTCCTTAATAGCCTTTATGCTTAACTCCTCGCTTTTAAGGTTTTAAATATACTTAATAATCTTAAAGACCCTTTTTATAAAGGGGCTCTTAAGGGCGAGAATATAAAGCGCGTAGTTAGTATAGCTAATAAGGCGGATATCGAAGCCTAGGAATTTTATTACTTAAGTTAAAGTTAAGTCGCGTTTAAACTCTTCGCGGGCTTATAAGTAAAACTTAGTATAGTTTATAGCTAGGCGGAAACTCCCGATTATTATAATCTTATCGCTAGAGTATAGGCCCGCGAAGCTAGGCCTATTAAGGATTATATTAGTTACTATTAGCGGCTTTTATAAGATTAAGCGGCGAAATATATCGCGAGGCTAGTTATTGCTATCTCCTTTAGTTAAGGAAGGATAGCGGATAGACTATAATAAAGCGCTTATATGCCTCTATATAGCTAAGCTAAGCGTAGCGGCGGGTAAGAATAGCGTTTACTAAGCAGGACTAAATAGGTCCTTTAAGCTTATAGCGGCTATAAGCTAAGAAGGGGATTTTATAGTATAAGCTAAACCGTATATAAAGCGAGATAAGGGTTTAGCTATAATAGCTTAAAACGCTACTATAAACCCGGCTATAAACTAGTTAAGCTAGGCCTTAGATATATAGTTAAGGATAGCGCGGACGTTATTTTAATTATTTAGCTAAAGCAGGTTTCCGCTAGCTATAGCGGCTATTATAAATCTTAGGACTATAGCGAGGTTAGCTAACCTAAAGGCGTTAAGTATTAGCTAGTTATTCTACTAATAAAGATTTTTAGCTACGCCTTAAAAAATATATAGGCAGCGGGGGCTTTTAGATAGTAAGAGCTAAGCAGGAGGTATAGCTAAGTTACCGCAAAACAAGCCGTTTAAACTACGCTATAATATAAAGCTAAGAAGTAAGTCGTTTAAGTTAAGTATTTAAAGAGGGTAATATAAGCTATCCTTTATAGTACTGTAGTTTAAGTTAAATCTATTAGCTTAAGCGCGGCTATAAAAGACGGCGTAGGTTTATATAAAAGCTTAAACTTAAAGGTTTTAACTCTTGCTAAGGGACTTAAGGCTATAAAGGATAGCCGCCTTATTTTTATAAAGCTTAAGCGCTCGCTTATATCTTTTATATTAAAGGCGTAAGGGCTTATAAGAAGGCGGGCTAAAGAAGTAATTACGGAATAGCTAATCTTAGTTATAAAAGACGTTTAAAAATAAAAGGACTTAAAACGGGAGTATAAGGATTATAGGCTTTAGGTAAAAAAGGTTATATATATAAGAGTAAGTAAGGTATAGCAGGCTATAGCTAGCGGTAAAGGGAAATATAGTTATAAAAAGAAGAAAGGAAAGGAGAGAGGGTAAGTAGCGGAGAGATTTTAAATAAATATACTATAAAGCTAAAAAGGCCTTATTACTTAAAGTAAACGGCGGTATATTATTATTAAAATAACTAATTACTTTAAGCGTAATAAGTTATAGTTTCTTATAACTTATAGTAGCTTTTAAGTCTTATGCTTAGGCCTAACCGCTTAATTTTCTTAGTTAAAGAGTTTTATATTAAGTTATAAAGACCGCGCGTTATACTCTCGTCCGAACTACTTAAGTAGCTAACTCCTTTTATGCTTTTTTAAAGGCTTTTATAATCTTTAGCGAGAAGACCGCTTTTTCGTTTACTTATAAGTTATAGCTACTTAGCTAGCCTATTTAAGCTATAAAGAACTCTTTCCTTAGCTTTCCGCCGCCTTTCTTTATTATATAGGTTTATAGGATTTGTTTTACTTCTTACTTATTTAAGTAAAGTATCCCTTTATCTTAAACTAATCTTAAGTATATAGCTAGCGTATTTACTAAGCGTAGTAATGTTATTAAAACGACCGGATAAATATTAAGGGACCTTTTTATATCTAGCTAGTATATAAGCTATCTTACTTTAGCTGTAAACTTAAACGGCTTAGTATTTCTTTCTTAAAGCTTTATTAGTTTGCTATCTATAATATAGTAGCCTTTACTAAGCTATAGCTAGACTTAATCGCTAAGCTTAAATTTTAACGGGCGGTGTTTTTTATCGTATTTATTCTTTATAACGGCTTAAGTATAAGCGATAGCTAACCTAGCTTTTTCTTATAAGACGTCTTAGTTTCGTAAGTATAAGTAGTTCCTAAAAAACCGGAGGCTATTATTTATTCTTATCTTTATAATAAGCTTATTAAGGGCCGCGTAAATTATTAAGGAGAAGGAATTATTAAGGCTAAACTAAAAGGCGATTAGTATATTAGTTTAGCATAAGTTTAGGAAATTAACGGTAAGGAATCGTAGCGCGATTTCTATAGTTTAGTTTTGCCTTTTTAATAGGCCGTTAGTTTAAAGGTACTAAGCTATAAATATAAAAAGCTTCGATCCGAAGGCTTGCTATAAAGTCCGCTAAAATACTAAAGTAAACTTTATATCTTAATCGAAGATTATCCCTTTTAAAATCCTTTAATTAGCGCGAAGTAGTTCGGTATATAACGCTTAAACTTAGTCTTTTACTATAAACTAGTTATTACTTAAGATAAAGAGATATATTTTTAAGAATTTACTAGTTATAGTTAATAAGGTATTAAAAAAGTTCTTTATAAGATCTTTTTATAAAGATTATTTAGCTTAAACTACTAAAAGCCTAGTAATAAAGTCTTTTATTATTATATAGTATTAAACTAGCGGGCTTTAAATTAAGATAAGCTACCTTAACGTCTTACTTTAATAGGTTTAATTATAGTAATAAGTATTATAGCTATTTATAACCTTATTTATATATTTACTAAGCTATAAGATTAAGAAGCTCTAAAATAGATCTTACTATATATAGGTATAGCTAGTATAAAAATATTTAGTATAGGCGTTTTCGATAATCTCCTTAGTATAAGTCTTAAGGATATATAGTCTCCGGCGTTTATCGTTTTCTATAAAGTATAGTAACCCTTATAACTAAAGGAATAAAAGTCCGGGGACCTTATCTTTATCGCTAAGCTACGCTATAATTTTTACTTACTATATATCCTTTATATATCTATTAATTATTTTCTAGCGGAGCGGCAATTTAATTAATACTTTTATATAAAAGAATACGCGGTCTATTATCTTAACTTCTTAAATACGTTTTAATTCCCCTTTTTAGTTTAAGGATACCGGCTTATCGTCTTAGTATAGTAAATATAAAAGCGCGTCCGGTATAACGTTTTTAACGCTTAAGATATAGCATACCTTAAACGGGAATTAGCTTAAGTATTAAGACGCGAGGACTAGCTTATCGTTAGATTTTATACTAATAAAGAATAAGGATTTTTTATATACGATTTTATAAGTACTTATATAGTTAATAAAAACAACTACTTATAGCGTTTTTACGGATAGTACTATAGTATATAACTTATATACTGCCTATACTAAACTAGCTACTTTAAGTTTTATAAGCTAGTATTAAGGTTCTCTGCTTTAAAGGGCGCGGCTTAAGTAAATAATAAGCTAAACCTTAGTCCGGGCTAGTAGCGTCTTTTTATCCTATTCTATACTTTCTTTTAAGTAAAAAGCTATAGCCGCAACTTCGTATTCTTAAGATACGTCGATTTAAATAAATAGTTATTAAGCGGGGTCGAAGTAGTAAATTATTTAAGGCTTAGTAAGTTTTTTAGTTAAAATTGCAAAGGCCTTTTCTTTTTTCGGAGTAAGCTAAAAAGCGGCTTTTGCGGTATATTAAGCTTATCCTTAGCCCCTTAAGGGGACTCTTTTTTCCTATCTTACCCGGAGTAGCTCTATCTTTTATTTTTATAAGACGTTAACTTTCTTAATAAAATATAAGACTATATATCGTAGCTACTTAATAAGGCCAATCTATTTCTTAAGCTATTAAAGGTTTTTTAAGAACGCGATATCCTTTAAAGCTTATATACGTTTATTTATATTTATTAAGCTAATAGCGTTTACCTAAAATTTAAGGAGCTATATAGATAGGTACGCTAAGAAGGACTTTAGTTTAGATAAGGTAATATTATAGTTATAGAAAGCGCGGAATACGGCCTTTAAATATTAAAGGTATTCTTTAGCTATATCGGAGTAGATAATAATATTATTAATATAGGCCGCTATATATTCTTAGTATCTACGAAGAACGTTATTAATAAACCTTTAAATATATACTAAGGAGTTCTTAAAGCCTATAAGTATTATTAGTAATCTTTTTAGCCCGCGATAGCTTATAACTATAAACCTTTCTTAGTAGTCTTAGTAAACTAAAAACTAGTAAAAAAACGATTATGCGTTTACTATACTAATAAACTTCTTTCTTTAAAAGCGTTTAATTATATTGCTTTAAAGGGGTATTAAGTAAGCGTTTAAAGTAGTAATAGCATTAATCCCTTATAAGTCTACGATTACTTATCCCTTTTCCTTTCCGTTTACTATCTTTTATACTATAAATACTAGCGCCGTAAATAAGGTTAGCCCGTAAACTTATTTTAATCGGCCTTATATAGTTAGCTAGCCGAATATTATATTTACTACCTTTTTATCTTTATTACTTAATAAGTATAATCTTAATATAACTTATTAGTATTACTATCCTTTTATTAAAAGAATACGTATATATTTAGATTTATTTATATATACTACTCCCTTATCCTTTTAAAGGCAAGGAAACGATTAAAGGATATCTTAGACTTTTAATGCGTATTTTAAGTCTTTCGCGTAAATCCGGACGCCCTTATTAGTAATAAGTTCGGGCAGGTCCTTAGTTTAGCCGATTTTAAGTTTATAGTTTATAGTAAGATCTTTTTATAAAAAGTCCTTAATAAGGTTTATTTTATCCGGATTTTTTATAAGGGCTTCCGCTAAGGGAGTAATAGCGTTAACCTTTTTATATAGCTAAAACTGCTCGTTAAGGTCTATAATTATCCTTACCTTTTAGCCTTAGCAGAGTACTAATAGTTTTTTAAAATAGTTTATTACTATAAAGCTTTTATAATCTTATATTATTATCCGGGCGAGCTTAAGGTGATTAAGGAAAAATATTATATTATGCTTTATAAGCGGTGCCCGGACTTATATAAGTAAGGTATAGCTAAAACTAGCTAAAATTATTATAGTAATTAAGTAGATTACTTATCTATATATTACTAGTCTTAGCTAAACTATTTTAACTTTAGCTTTAATCTCTTTATAAGCCCCGATCTATAAGACTAACGTAAAGTTAATAAAGTCCTCTTAATAAAGAACTAAAAAGTCTTAGCTAAGTAATATATTAGCTACTAAGCGTTTTACTATTTAAGCGCTAATCCTTACTTTTATAATTATTAGGCTGCTATTTATCTTTCTTAGTATATACGTAGTAAATTCCGCTTATTTAATAGTAGCTATCCTTCTTACTTTTTAAATAAGAATTCGTTAAGAAGAGTTTATAGTTATATTTTAAAAGGTCTTTACTAAGTCGGCTTAAATAAGGCTTTAGTCTACCTTAGTATTTATATAGGCTTTAATACTTATCTTAGGCCTTTTATTTCTATAAATTAGTAAGCGTATATAAGTAATTCTTAACGGCCTATTAAGGTTTAATAGCTAGATATTAAAAGAAGCCTTAACTATTTAAACGCTTTATAGCTTCCGAATAACTACTTACTATACTAAGCTGCGTTTTTATATAGCAATGTCTTAGTTAAAGTTAAGGGGGTGTTTATCTTTAATATATTAATAAAGCTTATTCTTTAAAGGGAATACTTCGCTATAAAATCCGCACGCTTTATTAGCCTCCTATACTAAGTTTACTATAGTATAGATTGCGGTTTCCTTTAAGCTTTTAAAGGTATTTAACTAAGCTCCTTTTATATTATACTTTTTATCCTTTAAATAGTTAGTAGTCTTTACTATAGTTCCTTCCTTAGTTATAAGGTATGCTTATTTTAGCTTTAGCGTTAATAAGCGTATAGTCTTAAAGGTCCTTTTTCTCTTAAGCTAAAAGACCTTAGCTCGTATTCTTTACTATTTAAGCAGGTTTCTTCTTTAACTTAGCGAGCGCTATAAGGCTTAAAGTATATCCGCCCTTATTAAGCTATTTAAAAACGTAACTTTTAGTCTTAGCAAGCCTTTAATAAATAGCTAGGGCGTCCCGGACTATCCTTTAAGTACGTATAAGGTATAGCTAATCGGCCTTTGCCTTTTTATAAGTTAGACTTATTTCTTTCGCGCTTATAAGTGCTTTTAAGATCCTTAAGTATATTTAATTTATAGCTAAGGAAGAATTTCCTTATATTTATTAATCTATTTATTAATATCCTTGTTTTTTACTTAACGTTATTAAGATTCTTATAAGTAAACGTCTAGCTTTTAATAAATTATTATAGTTAAGTAGTTTAGCTAATAAAGCGTATCCTTAGCTTTATATCGTAAGCGCGATATCTAAGACTTAAAGTTAAATCTTATTATTATATCTTTAATAGTAAAGTACTTTTTATTAAGTGCTTATATCGCTATATTTAAGCGGATTTTAAACCGTTTTTATAAGGCGGAGATCTATTAGCTTAGTTTAACGCCGGGCTCGCTAAGTATTTCTTATTATAGTTCTAAAGAGTCCTTAAAATACTATTCCGCTATACTTCCTTAAAAGAAAGAAGGCAATTAAATAGCTAATTTATCTATATAAGCCTTACCTTTACTAGCGTTTCGGCGGATAGAGTTAATAAAACGGTCTACTCCTTAAAACGTATTAGCTTTATTATTTTCTTAAACTTCGTTAAAGGATACTTTTTAAGGTCTTAATAGGTTAAATCTCCTTATATCCTTAGCTCGTAGTTAAGGTTTTTCCTAAGGCTTAGTAAGCGCGTCTTTTTTTCTTAGTACTTAAAAAAGACTAAAGAATTATTCGTTCGATATTACTATTGTTCTTACTAAGGGGCTTAAAGCTATACTTAGTCTAAATATCTATACGCTTAATATAGATAGGTTTAGCCCGCTAAAGGTATCGCTTACCGCGTCCTTATCGCTTATTATTAAGGTCTTAGTCTTATTACTCTCGCTAAGCGCTTAACTTTTTATTTTATACGCGTCTTAAAATCCGGTACGCTATAAAGCCCTTAGTATAGGAGGCTTATTCTTATTAATTAAAAGTCTTAAAAATGCCTTAGTTAGCGTAGCTATAGCGGATAAGGCTAAATAGTAATACTAAACTAAGAAACTACTAAGTATCCTTTAAGGCAGATTTTTAGTTAAGGCCTTTAAGCTAAACTTTATTAATAATATACGGTAGAAATACCCGCTAAGCTTATTATCTTAAGGAAAAAGTAACTTTATTATAGGCTTAATCCGAAGGGTATTTAGCGGGTAAGGAGCCGGATAGTTTTAAGGTTAGCTCGTCCTTACTTTTTTTATTTAAAGGATAATTGATTTATTTAAGTAATACCGAATTTAGTTTACTTAGTTATATAAGTTTTATAGTTTTATAGTCTATCCTTTATTAGTATTTTAAAAGTAGATTGCCTCTTAAAAGGTAGTAGTCTTAGCTTAGCTAAGCGGGACTTATTTTACGTCTTATTTAGCTTTATAGGATATCGCGGTATAGTACCTTAAAAAAAGGTAAGGAAGATTATTAAACTAGTATACTTAATAAGCCACGGCTTCTTCCGCTTTTATAGCTTACCTATCTTAGAGTTTTATTATAAGCGCGTTAAGGAAAAGGTATTTATTATTAAGGTTAAACTTAAAGGCGAATAAGAGCTTTTTATTAAAGAAAATATCGTTTAGTATCTAACTTCTTATAAGATAAGTACTTAATCGTGCGATATAGTCGCTTTTAGCTTAGCGGATATTTAAGGGATTTCCGTTTAAATAAGTAGGAATTGCTACTATTTACTACGCTTTATAGCGTAAAGATAAGAGGATAAAGCGCGGACTATTTACCGCTAGTTAAGGCCGGTACTATAGACTAATTACCGCTAGTTAAAGCTAGTATTACGAACTAATTACTACTAGTTAAGCTAGTATAACGGACTAATTACTATATATAAATATATATAGGGTTTAAAAATAGTAAAAAGCTTATTTATTCTTAAAGGTATAGCTAGCTACTTTTATACTTAGTTCTTTAAGCTAATTTTAAAGGTCTTTAACTATACTATCTATAGTATATCGATAAACTGTAAATATCCTTATAAAATCGCTTAATAAACTAAGTATAAGCCCGGTTAAAAACACTATAGACTATAGTTAGGGAAATCCCTTAGATATCCTTAAATATCCCTTAAAATTCGCGGTAAGGTTTATCCTATATCTTTTAAGGTGCTTCCTTAGTTAAAAATAGGTTAAACTATAATTAAGATATCCCGTGAAAATTCTTAAATATCCCTTAAAGATACCGGCAAAATCTGCTTAGTAGTTTCTATAGTATCTTTTATAGTTAAAGATATTATAAACTATAGTTTAATATCGTAACTTATAGTTAAGTAAGCTCTTAACCCTTTATAGTAGTATCTTAAAGACCTTAGCGGGGTCCGCTTAGTAATGTTCGTTATATCTCTTTAAGCGAGCTTTTATAGTACGTGCTCCGGGCGTTTTTATCGCGGGGTTTTATAAGGCTTCCTTAAAAGTAAAGTAAGGAGTCTAAACATAGCTATCTAAATTCTATAATAACTAATTACTACCGGTTAGGCTAGTATAACGGACTAATTACTATACGTAAACGTATATAAGGGTTTAGAAATAGTAAAAAGCTTATCTATTCTTAAAAGCATAGCTAGCTACTTTATACTTAGTTCTTTAAGCTACTTTTAAGGATCTTTAACTATAATATTTATAATATGTAAATAAACTATAAATATCCTTATAAAATCGCTTAATAAACTAAGTATAAGCTTAGTTAGAAATACTATAAACTATAGTTAAGGAAATCCCTTAAATATCCTTAAACCTCCTTTAAAAATCGCGGTAATATTTATCCTATATCTTTTAAGGTGCTTTTATCGTTAAAAACGGGTTAAACTATAATTAAGATATCCCGCGGAAATCCTTAGAAATCCTTTAAAGATACTAGCGGAATCCGCTAAATAGTTTTTATAGTATCTCTTATAGTTAAAGATATTATAAACTATAGTTAAGTAAGCTCTTAACCCTTTATAGTTATATCTTAGAAACCTTAGCGGGGTTTAACTAATAATATTTATTATATCTCTTTAAGCGAGCCTTTATAGTATATGCTTTAAGCGTTCCCGTTATAGGGTTTTATAAGGCTCCTTAAAAGTAAAGTAAGGAGTCTAGGCATAGCTATCTAAATTCTATAATAACTCCCTTAAGTAAAAAGAAAAAGCTAATATCCTTATTAGTTTAAAGTAAGAATAAAGTAAAGGGGGCGCTAAGTAATAGCTTTATAGTAACGTCTTTACGCTATATTAGTAGTGCGCTATCCTTATCCTTTTAATAGTTTTTTTAGCCCGCTTAGCTAATAGTAGCTAAGTAGCTTAAGATAGTTAATAAGCGGCTCTTATCGTAAATCCTTACTTTTTATTTAGTTATATATCTTTATCTTTATTAAGGCGATTAGCGCGTTTAGCTAAAACTTAAAGTAAACTTTTCTAACTCTCTTTTAAAGTATACGTACAGGCACTTATTAGGCAGTAAGGAGTCTCCGTATTAAGGAATGCTTAAATTCCCTAGCGGGATACGTTATAAGAGATTAGCTTTATTTAAGCCTTATTTTATATTATTATCTAACATAACCTTTTACGCCGTTTTTTTTAATCCTCCGCTAAATTTCTTATACTACTTACTAGCCTTATAGGCCGCTTATAAGCGAGATATTATATCTTACTTACTACTACTATTATAATTATCCCCCGCTTTTTATTGCCGGGCTTTCTAACTTATTTTCTTTTTTACGTAGCGCTACTACTTACGCCTTTCCGCTAACTAACGCGTATCTAGCTATTAAGAAGGTATTAAGGTAAGGGTAAGCTATCTTACTAATATTAATAGGTATAGTTAGTACTAAGGTATCGAACGTTTATATTCCCGCTTAAAAGCGGGTAATAAGGTTTTTAATAGTCTTAATACTTAACTCCTTGCTTTTAAAGTTCTAAACGTGCTTAATAGTCTTAAAAAACCTCTTTATAAAAAGGGCTTTAAAGGCGAGAATATAGAGCGCGTAGTTAGTACGGCTAATAAGGCGGATATTAAAGCCTAAGAATTTTATTGCTTAGGTTAAAGTTAAATCGCATTTAGACTTTTCGTAAGCCTATAAGTAGAACTTAGTATAGTTTATAGCTAAGCGGAAACTCCCGATTATTATAATCTTATCGCTAAAGTATAGGCCCGCGAAGCTAGGCTTATTAAGGATTATATTAGTTATTACTAACGGCTTTTATAAGATTAAGCGGCGGAATATATTATAAGGCTAGTTATCGCTATCTCTTTTAGTTAAGGAAAGACGGCGGATAGACTATAATAAGGCGCTTATACGCCTTTATATAGCTAGGCTAAGCATAGCGGCGGGCGGAAAGAGCGTTTACTAAGCGGGACTAAACGGGTCCTTAAAGCTTATAGCGGCTATAAGCTAAAAAGGGGATTTTATAGTATAAGCGAGACTATATATAAAGCAAGATAGGGTTTTAGCTATAGTAGCTTAAAATA
The DNA here is from genome assembly GCA_027405785.1 of Ophiocordyceps robertsii. Lineage (NCBI taxonomy): Eukaryota > Fungi > Ascomycota > Sordariomycetes > Hypocreales > Ophiocordycipitaceae > Ophiocordyceps > Ophiocordyceps robertsii. The sequence goes on from JAPEBW010000714.1 coordinate 11,922, forward strand.
AAGCTATAAACCTAACTAGAAACTAGTTAAGCTAAGCCTTAAATATATAGTTAAGAATAGCGCTAATATTATTTTAGTTATTTAGCTAAAGCGGGTTTTTACTAACTATAGCGGCTACTATAAATCTTAAGACTATAGCGAGGTTAGCTAACTTAAAGGCGTTAAGTATTAGCTAGTTATTCCGTTAATAAAGATTTCTAGCTACGCCTTAAAAAATATATAGGTAATAAGGGCCTTTAAATAGTAAAAGCTAAGCAGGAGGTATAGCTAAGTTACCGCGAAACTAGCTATTTAAACTATACTATAGTATAAGGATAAGAAGTAAGTCGTTTAAGTTAAGTATTTAAAGAGGGTAATATAAGCTATCCTTTATAGTACTATAGTTTAAGTTAAATCTATTAGCTTAAGCGCGGCTATAAAAGGCGGCGTAAGTTTATATAGAAGCTTAAACTTAAAGGTTTTAACTCTTATTAAAGAACTTAAGGCTATAGAGGATAGCTGCCTCGTTTCTATAAAGCTTAAGCGCTTACTTATATCCTTTATATTAAAGGTATAAGGGCTTATAAAAGAGCGGTCTAAAAAGGTAATTGCGGAATAGCTAATCTTAGCTATAAGAGACGTTAAACGATAAAAGGACTTAAAATAAGAGTATAAAGATTAAAAGCTAAAAGTAAAAAAGGTTATATATATAAAAGTAAGTAAGGTATAGCGGGCTATCGCTAGCGGTAAAAAGAAATATAGTTATAAAAAGAAGAAAGGAAAAGAAAGAGGGCGGGCGGCGGAGAGAATTTTAATAAGTATACTATAAGGCTAAAAAGGCCTTATTACTTAAGGTAAACGGCGGTATATTATTATTAAAATAACTAATTACCTTAAGTATAGTAAGTTATAGTTCTCGTAACTTATAGTAGCTTTTAAGTCTTATACTTAAGCTTAACCGCTTAATTCTCTTAGTTAAAGAGTTTTATATTTAGTTATAAAGGCCGCGCGTTATACTTTTATCCAAACTACTTAAGTAGCTAACTCCTTTTTTTGCTTTTTTAAAGGCTTTTACGATTTTTAGTAAGAAGACCGCTTTTTTATTTACCTATAAGTTATAACTACTTAGCTAGCCTTTTTAAGCTATAAGGTACTCCTTTCTTAGCTTTCCGCCGTTTTTTTTTATTATATAGCTTTATAAGATTCGTTTTACTTCTTACTTATTTAAGTAAGGTATTCTTTTATCTTAAACTAATTTTAAGTATATAACTTACTTATTTACTAAGCGTAGTTATACTACTAAAACGACTAAATAAATATTAAGGGACCTTTTTATATTTAGCTAGTATATAAGCTATCTTCCTTTAGCGGTAATCTTAAATAGCTTAATACGTCTTTTTTAAAGCGTTACTAGTTTGCTATCTATAATATAGTAGCTTTTACTAAGCTATAGCTAGACTTAATCGCTAGGCTTAAATTTTAGCGGGCGGTGTTTTTTATTATATCTATCCTTTATAGCGGCTTAAGTATAAGTAATAACTAACTTAGCTTTTTTTTATAAGACCTCTTAGTTTCGTAAGTATAAGTAGTAACTAAGGAACTAAAAGCTATTATCTATTTTTATCCTTATAATAAGCTTACTAAGGGCCGCGTAAATTACTAAGGAGAAGGAATTATTAAGGCTAAACTAAAAGGCGATTAGTATATTAGTTTAGCATAAGTTTAGGAAATTAGCGGGAAAGAATCGTAGCGCGATTTCTACGGTTTAGTTTCGCCTTTTTAATAAGCCGTTAGTTTAAGGGTACTAAGCGGTAAATATAAGAAGCTTCGATCTAAAGGCTTATTATAAAGTCCGCTAAAATATTAAAGTAAACTTTATATCTTAGTTAAAGATTATCTCCTTTAAAATCCCTTAGTTAGCGCGGAGTAGTTTAGTATATAACGCTTATACTTAGTCTTCCGCTATAAACTAGTTATTGCTTAGGATAAGGAGATATATTTTTAAGAATTTATTAGTTATAGTTAATAAGGTATTAAAGAAGTTCTTTATAGGATCTTTTTACGGGGATTATTTAGCTTAAACTATTAAGAGCCTAGTAATAAAGTCTATCGCTATTATATAGTATAGAACTAGTAAGGTTTAAATTAAAATAAGCTACCTTAGTATCTTACCTTAGCTAGTTTAATTATAGTAGTAAGTATCGTAGCTATTTATAACCTTATTTCTATATTTACTAAGCCGTAGGATTAAGAAGCTTTTAAATAAATCCTACTATATATAGGTATAGCCGGTATAAAAATATTTAGCGTAAGCGTCTTTAATAATCTCCTTAGCGTAAGTCTTAAGGATATATAGTCTCCGGCGTCCGTCGTTCTCTATTAAGTATAGTAACCCTTACGACTAAAGGAATAGGAGTCCGGGGACCTTATCTTTATCGCTAAGCTACGCTATAATTTTTAATTACTATATATCCTTTATATATCCGTTAATTATTTTCTAGCGGAGCGGCAATTCGATTAATGCTTCTATATAAAGGAATACGCGGTCCGTTATCTCGTTTTCTTAAATACGTTTTAATTCCCCTTTTTAGTTTAAGGATACCGGCTTATCGTCTTAATGCGGTAAATATAAAAGCGCGTCCGGTATAACGTTTTCGATACTTAGGATATAGTATACTTAAAGCGGGAATTAGCTTAGGTATTAAAACGTAAGGACTAGCTTATTATTAGATTTTATACTAATAAAGAATAAGGATTTTTAATATACGATTTTATAAGTGCTTATATAGTTAGTAAAGATAACTACTTATAGCGTTTTTATAAATAGTACTATAGTGTATAACTTATATACTACTTATATTAAACTAGCTACTTTAAGTTTTATAAGCTAGTATTAAGGTTCTCCGCTTTAAAAAGCGCGGCTTAAGTAAATAATAAGCTAGACCTTAGTTTAAGCTAGTAGCGTCTTTTTATTTTATTTTATACCTTCTTTTAAGTAAAAAGCTATAGCTACTACTCCGTATTCTTAAGATATATCGATTTAGATAAATAGTTATTAAGCGGGGTCGAAGTAGTAAATCGTTTAAGGCTTAGTAAGTTTCTTAGTTAAAATCGTAAAGGCCTCTTTTTCTTTTAAAGTAAGCTAAAAAGCGGCTTTCGCGGCGTATTAAGCCCGTCTTTAGCTTTTTAAGGGGACTCCTTCTTATCTTACTTAAAATAGCTTTATCTTTTGTTTTTATAAGATATTAACTTCTTTAGCAAAATATAAGACTTATAGCGTAGCTACTTAATAAAGCCGATCTATTTCTTAAGCTATTAAAGGTTCTTTAAAAACGCAATATCCCTTAAAGCTTATATACGTTCGTTTATATTTATTAAGCTAATAGCGTTTACCTTAAATCTAAGGAGCTATATAAACGGGTATGCTAAGAAGGACTTTAGTTCGGATAAGGTAATATTATAGTTATAGAAAGCGCGGAATACGGCCTTTAAATATTAAAGGTGTTTTTTAGCCGTATTAAAGTAGATAATAATATCGTTAATATAGGCCGCCGCGTATTCTTAGTATCTATAAAAGACGTTATTAATAAACCTTTAAACGTATACTAAGGAGTTCTTAAAGCTTATAAGTATTATTAATAATCTTTTTAGCCCGCGATAGTTTATAACTATAAACCTTTCTTAGTAGTTTTAGTAAACTAAGAACTAATAAAAAAACGATTATACGTTTACCGCACTAATAAACTTCTTTCCTTAAAGACGTTTAATTATATCGCTTTAAAGGGGTATTAAGTAAGCGTTTAAGGTAATAATAGCGTTAATCCTCTATAAGTCTATAACTCCTTATCCTTTTTCCTTTCCGTTTACTATCTTCTATACTATAAATACTAGCGCTATAAATAAGTTTAGCTTATAAACCTATTTTAATTAGCCTTATATAGTTAGCTAGCCGAATATTATATTTACTACCTTCTTATCTTTATTACTTAATAGATATAACCTTAATATAACTTATTAATATTGCTATCCTTTTATTAAAAGAATATATATATATTTAGATTTATCTATATATACTACTCCCTTTTCTTTTTAAAAGCAGGGAAACGATTTAAGGATATCTTATACTTTTAATATATATTTTAAGTCTTTAGTATAGATCCGGACGCTCTTATTAATAGTAAGTTTAAGTAGGTCCTTAGTTCGGCTTATTATAAGTTTATAGTTTATAGTAAGATCTTTTTATAGAAAGTCCTTAGCGAGGTCTATTTTATCCGGATTTTCTATAAAGGCTTTTACTAAAAGAGTAGTAGTATTAACCTTCTTATATAGCTAAAACTGCTTATTAAAGTCTATAATTATCCTTACCTTTTAGCTTTAGCGGAGTACTAGTAGTTCCTTAAAATAGTTTATCGCTATAAAGCTTTTATAATCTTATATTATTATCTAAGCGAGTTTAAAGTTATTAAGGAAAAATATTATATTATGCTTTAATAGCGGCGCCCGGACTTATATAAGTAAGGTATAGCTAAAACTAGCTAAAATCGTCGTAATAACTAAGTAAATTACTTATTTATATATCGCTAGTCTTAGCTAAACTATCTTAACTTTAGCTTTAATCCCTTTATAGGCCCCGATTTATAAGATTAATATAAAGTTAATAAGGTCCCCTTAATAAAAAACTAAAAAGTCTTAGCTAAGTAATATCTTAGCCGCTAAGCGTTTTACTATCTAAGCGCTAATCCTTACTTTTACGATTGCGAGGCTACTATTTACCCTTCTTAGTATATACGCGGTAAATTCCGCCTATTTAATAGTAGCTATCCTTCTTACTCCTTAAATAAGAATTCGTTAAAAGGGGTTTATAGTTACGTCTTAAAAGGTCTTTATTAAGTCGGCTTAAATAAGGCTTTAGTTTACCTTAGTATTTATATAGGCTTTAATGCTTATTTTAAGCCCTTTTTTTCTATAAACTAGTAAGCGTGCGTAGGTAAATTATAACGGCCTATTAAGGTTTAACGGTTAGACGTTAAGGGAAGCTTTAACTATTTAAACGCTTTATAGCTTTTAAATAACTACTTACTATACTAAGCTACGTCTTTATATAGCAATATCTTAGTTAAGGTTAAAGGGGTGTTTATCTTTAACGTATTAGTAAAGCTTATTTTTTAAGGGGAATACTTTGCTATAAAATCTATATACTTTATCGGCCTCCTATACTAAGTTTACTATAGTATAGATTGCGGTTTCCTTTAAGCTTTTATCGGTATCCGACTAAGCTCCTTTTATATAATACTCTTTATCTCTTAAATAATCGTTAGTCTTTTTTATAGTTCTTTTCTTAGTTATAGGGTATGCTTACTTTAGCTTTAGCGTTAGCAAGTATATAGTTTTAAAAGTCCTTTTTCTTTTAAGCCGGAGGACCTTAGCTTAAGTTCTTAACTATTTAAGCGGATTTATCCTTTAACTTAGTAAGCGTTATAAGGCCTATAGTCTATCCGGCTTTACTAAGCGGTTTAAGAACATAACCCTCGGCCTTAGCAAGCTCTATATAGATAGCTAAGGCGTCCTAAACTATTTTTTAAGTACGTATAGGGTATAGCTAGTTAGCCCTCGCCTCTATATAGGTTAGACCTATTTCTTTCGCGCTAGTAAGTGCTTTTAAGATCCTTAAGTATATTTAACTTATAGCTAAGGAAGACTTTCCTCGTATTTATTAATCTATTTATTAATATCCTCGTTTCTTACTAAACGTTATAAGGATTCTTATAAGTAAACGTTTAACTTTTAGTAAATTATTATAATTAAGTAGTCTAGCTAGTAAAGCGCGGCTTTAACTTTATATTATAAGCGCGATATTTAAGACTTAAAGTCGGATCTTATTACTATATCTTTAATAGTAAAGTGCCTTTTATTAAGTGCTTATATTACTATATTTTAGCGGATTTTAAACTATTTTTATAAGGCGGAGATTTATTAGCTTAGTTTAATACTAAGCTCGCTTAGTTCTTTTTATTATAGTTTTAAAAGGTCCTTAAAATACTATTCCGCCGCACTTCCTTAAAAAAAAGAGGGCAATTAAATAGCTAATTTATCTATATAGGCCTTAGCTTTATTAACGTTTCGGCGGATAAATTTAATAAAACGGTCTACTCCTTAAAACGTATTAGCCTTACCGTTTTCTTAAACTTCGTTAAAAGATACTTTTAGTAGTCTTAAAAGGTTAAATCTCCTTATATCCTTAGCTTATAGTTAAGGTTTTTCTTAAGGCTTAATAAGCGCGTCTTTTTTTCTTAGTACTTAAAAGAGACTAAAGAATTATTTATTTAATATTATTACTATTTTTATTAAGGGGCTTAAAGCTATACTTAATCTTAGTATTTACGCGCTTAATATAAATAAGTTTAGCCTACTAAGAGTATCGCTTACCGCGTTCTTATCGCTTATTTTTAAGGTCTTAGTCTTAATACTCTCGCTAAGCGCTTAACCTTTTATCTTATACGCGTCTTAAAATTTAGTACGCTATAAAGCCCTTAGTATAAGAGGCTTATTCTTATTAATTAAGAGTCTTAAAAATACCTTAGTTAGCGCGGCTATAGCGGATAAGGCTAAATAGTAATACTAAACTAAGAAACTGCCGGGTATCTTTTAAGGCGGATTTCCGGTTAAGGCCCTTAAGCTAAACTTTATTAGTAATACGCGGTAGAAATATCCGCTAAGCTTATTATCTTAAGGAAAAAGTAACTTTATTATAAGCTTAATCTAAAGGGTATTTAGCGGGCGGGGAGCTAAATAGTTTTAAGGTCGGCTTATCTTTACTTCTTTTATTTAAAGGATAATCGATTTATCTAAGTAATACTAAATTTAGTTTACTTAATTATATAGGTGTTATTATTTTATAGTCTATCCTTTATTAGTATTTTAAAAGCGGATTGCCTTTTAAAGGGTAGTAGTCTTAGCTTAGTTAAGCGGGACTTATTTTATATCCTATTTAGCTTTATAAGCTATCGCGGTATAATACTTTAAAAAAGGGTAAAGGAGATTATTAAACTAATATACTTAGTAGGCCGCGGCCTTTTCCGCTTTTATAGCTTACTTATCTTAGAGTTTAATTATAAGTATATTAAGGAAGAGGTGCTTATTATTAAGGTTAAACCTAAAGGCTAATAAGAGCTTTTTACTAAAGAAAATATCGTTTAATATCTAACTTCTTATAAGATAAGTACTTAATCGTGCGATATAGTCGCTCTTAGCTTAGCGGATATTTAAGGGATTTCCGTTTAAATAAGTAAAAATTGCTACTATTTACTACGCCTTATAGTATAAGGATAAGGAGATAAAGCGTAAACTAATTACTGCTAGTTAAGGCTAGTACTATAAACTAATTACCGCCGGTTAAGGCCGGTATTATAAATTAATTATTACTTATTAAGCCGGTATAATAGACTAATTACTATATATAAATATATATAAGGGTTTAAAAATAATAAAAAGCTTATCTATTTTTAAAAGTATAGCTAGCTACTTTATACTTAGTTCTTTAAGCTAATTTTAAGGATCTTTAACTATATTATCTATAGTGCGTAAATAAACTATAAATATCCTTATAAAATCGCTTAATAAACTAAGTATAAGCCCGGTTAAAATTACTATAAACAATAATTAAGGAAATCCCTTAAATATCCTTAAACCTCCCTTAAAAATCGCGGTAACGTTTATCCTATATTTTCTAAGGTGCTTTTATAGATAAAAATAGGTTAAACTATAGTTAAGATATCTCGTAGAAATCTTTAGAAATCCCCTTAACATACCGGCGGAATCCGCTTAATAGTTTTTATAGTATCTTTTATAGTTAAAGATATTATAAACTAGAATTAAGTAAGCTCTTAACCCTTTATAGTTATATCCTAAAAACCTTAGCAGGGTCTAACTAGTAATATTTATTATATCTCCTTAGGCGAGCCTTTATAATACGTGCTTCGGGCGTTCTTATTACGGGGTTTCGTAGGGCTCCTTAAGAGTAGAGTAAGGAGTCCGGGCGTGGCTGTTTGGATTCCGTAATAATATGGAAATAAGGCTCCCTTAAGCGCGCGTAATAATATAAGCGTGCGTAGCTTTAAGCTACTAGCTTAATAAACTAAGAAGGTCTTGTTTTATAGATAACGAGGACGTTATTATCTTTCCTTTTAAGGCGGTAATTATTACGGAACGTAAGATATAAGCGCTCCGGCTACTTATATATTAATATATAAGATATAAGTATATAGATAATAATTAGCGTCTTAACCCTTAACTAAGGCTAAGGTAAGACCTTTTCGTAGTGCGGTATTATCGCACTATTTCTTTATAGCATATTAGCCTTAACTAGTAGTAAATAGTCCGCGCTTTATCCCCTTATTCTTATACTATAAAGCGTAGTATTAACCTTTCTTAGAAAAAAAAAGACATTTCTTTTAAATTTAAAAAGGATTTTATTTTTACTAAATAAAACTACTTTAGCTACTTTTTTTATAAACTAGTAAAAGGTCCTTATAAAGTTTTAAAAAACGTAGCTTTTAAATATAAAAAGCTAATACTTTATATTAAGCTTTTTTAAAGTTATCTTTAGCCTTAATAGATTTTTTATAAATTAGTAAGTTACTAAAGTATATATTAAAGTAAAAGGAAAAAGAAAGCGGGTTATTATAAACCTTTTTTAATAGTTTTAAAAATTTACAGAATTTTAAAAATAAACAAGGTATAAAATCTATAAAGAAATTTAAAATCTACCCTCTTTACATCTTTTTAAAGCTACTTTTTTTATTTCTTTTTACTTTTTTGCTAATATAAAAGATAGTATTATTATAGAAACTGCTTTTATTATAATAAAAGAAAATATTTAAATAGCTAGAAACTAAGTAAGAAAATTTTAAAATCTATTTACGAATTTCTTATTATTACTTATAATAATACCGCGTTTTAAAACACCTTTTATAAAGCTAAGAAATTAAAATTAGCAAATCTTAAATCCGGTTATAAATCCTTAGAAAACCCGTAGTTAATACATTTATTAATAAATACTAAGGCCTTAGCTAAAACGGCCCCTTTTACTATTATATAAGTACCTTTATAGATATACCTACTTAATAACTTATTTATCCTTAATTGCGGCTTAAATAAGTAAATTTATAACGTTTAAAACTGCTTTTTAAATAATATACTAATATTAGCCTTAGTCTTATTAAGCTCCGGAGAATCTTAAATCCTTAGTTAAAATACTATTTCTTTACGAACTTCTACTAGATTATTATAGTAAGATAATATTGCTTCTATACTAACTTTTTATATAAGCGTTACTTTCTTATTAAAATCATTATAAGTAAAAATCTATAAATTTCTAAGAAAAATTATATCTTTAATAAAAATAAGGAAATTTATAAAAAGTAGCTTTTAAATTATTAATATTTTATTTAATATTTTAAAATAAAGGTAGCTTTTCTTTTACTTAAACCTTTTCTTTCTTTATATCTTTTTATATATTTTTCCTCTTTAGCTTTTATTTTCAAGCAAGAGCTTATTATAACTATTCTTTGTTTTTAGTATTTTTTAGTGTTAGTTTAAAAAACCAAAGCACTTAAACAAGGAAGTATTATAAAAAGCTTTTTTTAATAAAGGTATTTTTATTTCTATGTTTTTTACTAACTAAAAATAAAAGCCCTATAAGCTTAAAAAAGCAAAGAGAATTATATCGTAAATAAAACTAGCTACTAAGGCTTTAAAGCTTTTTATTAGATTTCTATAACGTTTTTTCTTTACTAGATTCTTATAAAAAAAGGAAGGTCGCTTTTTTTATAAAGGACGATTTTACTAACTTGATTTTCTTTTATACCTTTTTAAATTTAATATCGAAAGAGCCTTTAAACTGTTTTACTACCTTTTAGCTTTATACTTAAGCAATTTAACCTAACTATTTATAAATTTTATAAGGATAATAATAAAGCCTTATAATAAAAATACTAAGAGTTTATTATATAAGAAAAGATTCTAAATAAACCTTTAGCCCTTTTTATATTAGCTTAGAACGGCTTTGCTAAATATACCGAAAACGTAATTTCCTAAAAGGTATATATCATGCAAATTTCCTTAAATTTACTTGTTTACTTTATAGCTAGAAATAAAAAAAAATATACCTTTTTTTAAAATAAGATTTTTTAAAGGTCTTCTTAAAGACCTTAAACTTTCTTTATTAAAATACTATAAACCTAGCTTATTAAAAAATAATTAAAGATTTCTTTTATTTTGTTTATTTTTCCTACTATTTATATATATAGCTATAAAGCTTATATTTTAATATTAAAGGCTCTTAAAAATTCCGTAAAAAGACAAAAGGCTTAAGAAACCTATAAAGGTTAGCTGCTTAGTTACCTATAATTTCTAATCTTTTTATTAAATCGTTATTCCTTCTTAATTAAAGGTTTAAAACGTATATAATATTACTTTTAACAAGTAGTTTTTCTTTATAAAGATAGTACTTATATAAGACTTTATAATACTTAAAAATACTAATTCTTACTATTTATTTTAAATTAAAATAATACTATTAACAATTATTTTAAAAGTACTAACATTATAATATAAAACACAAGAAAAATAATAAAGTGCGTTTTTTTATTAATATATAGCTTTTAACCTTAATGTTTTTACCGGAACTTATAACAATAAATATATAAAACATAATCTTATAAAGGCTTTAAAAGACGCCTTTTAATACTAACTTTATTTATAAAAACATATTACGTAATATCTATTTAATTAAGCTTTTTAGTCGCCTACTTTAAAGCGTTAATTTTAATAGTATAATTAGTATTATTTTTATACTTTTAAATATACTAAGCTTAAAAGATATATAAAATACTTAGGAGCTTATTTTTAAAAGGCTTTAAGCTTTTTAATTTATAAGAAATTTTAATGCTTTTATAGCCTTTATACTACTACTTCCCCTACAGTCTCTATAAGCTATATTTAGTACTTCTTTTTTCGCTTTTTAAAAATAGAAGTAGTAAAGGAGTAAAATCCTAATACTAGCTTATCTTAATAGTAAATAAATATCTGCCTAAATTATATAATATACTATAGCTAATGTATTATATAAGTAATACTTTACTAGAATTAAATAGCTTTGTATACGCTAATAGAAGACGAATATACACTTAGTACTAATAAAAGATAGGCGGAAAAGTCTACTTTATAGCCCGGAGAGAAATAATAATAATCCGGCGGACTAAAATAACTATAATATGCCGGAATAGCTTAATAATAATCTGGCTAATATCTCTCCGCGCCTATAAAAGACTCTCTTTTCCTTTTTTATTCTTAGCTAAAACTTAGCCCTTTAAGTAATTAAAATTTACTCTTTTCGTTACTATTTCCTTCTTATACCTTAGTGCCTTCTTTATCTTATACTCTTAGTAGATTTATAAGCAACTAAAGATAAATATAACCTTTACTACTTTTTTATTTATTTTAGTAAGATAAAACTAAAATTAAGCTTTAAAAAAGGTAGTAAACGTTTATAACTTAGCTATTAAAAGCTAGTATATAGTTAGTTTAGTAGTATATAGCTAAATAATAATTTATTTAAAGCTAAGGAAAAAAAGAGGAAAACTTTATTTAAGCTATATAGCTTCTTAATTATAAGTATTCTTAAAATAGCTTATACTTTAGTTAAGCTTAAACTAAGGTTAAGCTAAGTTTAAGTTTAGTCTTATTTAACCTTAGCTATATATTAGCTTAACTTTAAAGTATTTACTATAATATAACTATAGCTCTTTTTATATTATAGCTTATAATACTATCCCTCTTTTAAAGTATTATATAGCGATATATATAATATTTATACTTAGCTTTGTTTTCCGCACTTAATATTAAGTAGTATAATTGTTCTTTCTATACTTACGCTATACTTATTATTCTATATTAAAATAACTCCTAAAATAATACTATGTTATAATATAAAAAGCGTTATATACTTACTTTTCTCTATTATTATATTGTTTTTAATAATCTTTAAGCGGTATAGTATGCCCTTTTTCTATAATATTAAAGTTAGTGCTTAAAGTACGTTTTACCTACTTACCGCCTTTGCTCTTTATATATAAACACCTTTCTTTTTTCTTAATATTCTTTTTTTTAATTACTAATTCCTTTATACGCGCGCTTACTTTTATAATATTTCCGCTATACTACGCCTTAAGATATTAACTTTAGTCCTTTATATCTATTCTCTTACAAACTTATAAGTATCTTTTTATACTACGCTTTTTAGTACGCTTAGCGACAATATATATCCGGTTTTATATTAATCTTCGCGCTTATTATTATTACTTAATAACTAAAGTATAATATATAATATAGCTATATAACGCCCTTCTTACTTTATATATATTAAATATATAACATCTTTTAATATAAGTACTTAATATAAAGTATCTTAAAATTAAGCCTTGCTTTAAGCTTATAACAATTTTACTTATACTTATACTAAGCTATAGTATTTATATATATATATCTTTATCTTTAAACTATTTATAATATAATATTAATATAATATTAACATATTAGCAATAAAATCGCTATTATAAACGTGCTTTAATACTATATATCGTAAAAAACGATTAAAAACTATTATATTAACTTATATATATACTTTATAATTCTAAGAAAATACTAACTAATAGGATATAGCTTATAATTACTAAAATATATAAAGTTAGCGCGTATTGTTATTATAGTATACTAAGCTTAAATATACTTTAATATTTAAAGTAAATCTATTAATATTAGCTAGTAGTAAGTAGTTTGCTTAAATAAAGTTATAGTTCTTTATATATTATATTTATACTTATACTATATCTTATTATATCTTACTATATCTTACTTTTATCGTATTATTATTTATACTAAGTATATATTTATAGTATATCTTTATTATACTTATTATTTAAAATTGTTTTAATATCTACTTAGTATAAGTTAAAACTCTTTTTTATTTTTTATAATTTTCCTTTTTTTATTTTTTATTTATCTCTTTTTCTTCCTTTTATCGTTATTTAATATTAATTTTTCGCCTTTCTTTTATAATTTTTTATAGCGTTACTATAGTTTTCTTTAAACCTTTTTAAAGCAGTTATATTTTTAAAGTCGCTAATTAGCTACTAACTTAAGTTAATATATTTATACTATATATTTAGCCGATATTAAAGGCGCGCTTATAACTTCGCCCGCTTAGGCAAAGGGCCGGATTAAATAATAGGCCGCGTTGCGCAAGTATCTCGCGAGAGCTTTAAATATACGTTTTTTAAGCGAATTAAGCTATAACTAAGAGCGCTATATATAGGCTGCGTATATAAGCTACGTATACAGGCGCGGGCATTTAAAAGGTATAGGTACTTTTTAAGCGCGGGCACTATAAGTAAGTAAGGCGGGCTAGCGTTAATACGTACCTTAAAAATAAGGCGTGTATACGAATAAGGATATATATATATATAAATAATAATACTCTTTTATATTTAGCGTAAATAGTCTCTTTTTTATATTACTTCAATAAGTTTAATATTATAACTATATATTATAAAAAAAAGGCTTTTACTTATTATTTTTAGTTATTTAATACTGCTTAAGTTTAAAGTAGCTAGACCCCTTAGTCGTTTTGCTTATAGTAAATATATATATAAAAGTAAGCCTATACCTTTTAGTTTATATACTTTATTGCTTTATTAATTTAAAAGTAATAAGCTAAGCTTAGTTTTTTTTAAACTTAGTTTATTAATAAAACTCCCGCTACAATTATCTTATTTAATTTATGCTTTAGTCTTAAATAATAAACTTTAGTATTTTATAAATACGGAAATAAGATTATAAGAACCTTATAACGTGAACTATTACTTTTATTATTAGTATCGCTTTTAGTATTATCACTTTTAGTAGCTTATTTATAATTTCTTTAAGGTTCTTTAGACTTTTAGTATTAGTTAAAAGTAACTTAACTATAAAGTTTATTATTTAATATATAAATCTTTATATTAATAAAGGTAATAGCTAAAAAAGCCTTCTTAAAAGTTTTTTTTAAATATTGCACTTACTATATAGTTTATAGTTCTTAATAATCTAACGTATTATGAATTACTAGCTTAACTAAAACAACTTTTAAGCTAATATTATAAGTATCTTATTGCTATTAAGTTATATATTTATTAAGCGATTAATTTTTCAAGCTTATTTAGCTTTTTATCCTTTATTTTTTTAAGATACTAAGCTTTACTAAGCACTTTTAAGCGTTCTTTCAAGCAAAAGCGCCTTTTTAAATTTATTATATACTTACTTACTTAAACGTTTAACTGCTATTTTAATATAAGCAATTAGTCGCTATTTCGAACTATTTAAAATACCGGTTAATACTTTTTATCTTTTTATAGGAATTTTATTTACCGTTTTTCTACCTTTTACTTTTAAAAAATATAGGCTAGCCTTATTTATTTCTTAAGCGCTTCTTAGCTTAAATTTAAGTTAAGTTTTAGCTAAACTTTATCTTTAATTACTTTATCTTTAAGCTAATATATAAAGTCGCCCGCTTTATTTATATTAGCGATTAACCTTATATCTTCTTCTTTTACTTATATTATTACAACTTTATAATTTTTTATACTTCCTATTTCAAGCGGTTTATATCCTTGTTGCTTAAAGAAACTAAACATCTTTTTAGCAGCGCGCTATAAAAGATAAATAAAACTATATATCTTATTTTTCTTTTCTTTTATATACCCACCGGCTTATTCTATTTATAGTGCGATAATATTTTAAACATTACTACTTACCTTTTTAAGCAGTACTTTAATATAAATTAAATAAAGCAAGCTTTTTTACCTATTTACTTTACTTTTTATTAAACTTCTTTTTTCTTATAAAGTACTTAAGGTTTTAATAGTTTATTAATACTATAAATGCTAGTATATTATATAACTTTGCTTTTAAAAAGTCTAGAAATTTTATAATTTTAATTTAATCTTTTTTATAAATTTAGTATTTATATTTTATTATATTAAGCCGTTTTAAAAAGAAGCTTATTAAGTGCTTTTTTTTACTAAGTCTTATTTATATTAATACCCCGCTTATTATATACTTTAATTAGTCTGCGTTTTAGTATATCTTTTTTTAAAGTTATATAGCTATAATATTAGCATATTATAAAACGCTATCTAAATAAATTTAAACGCGGCTTAGTGCTTATTAGTCTATAAAAAGGTTATATCTTTCTTATAATAACTATTTAAGTATTATTAAGCTTTAACGGAAAGCATAATAAAAGTAAAATAATAATTTAGAAACTTAAAGAAGCTTAAAATATTTTTTTATCTCTTAGTACTTATTATATCTTAATAGCTTAAATCTTCTTTAAGTTATATTAAACCTTGCCTTTAGCTTATATAATAAACCCTAAGTATTTTACTTTTTTTATTATAAAGTTATTTCTTTATATACATTATAAAAAACTTGCTCTTTATAGTTTTTTAAGCACCTTAAGTACTATTTCTTAGGAATTACAAAGTTACTTTAATAAGTAAATTATTATATTGTTTATATATATTATAATAAATTTATAAAGGTAACGTTTTAATGCTTAGTAAATATAGCGTTAAAACGTAGCTAGCATTCCTATAAAGCTAAATAAGTGTACTTACGACTTAAATAAGTTAAACTTTATCTTAAAGGCTATTTTAAACTTATAGCTCTTTGCGAATTTAATCTTATAAAACGCTATAATAATATTAAGTTTTATAAACTAATAAACCTTTGTTAATATTTATAGCGTTTTAATAATTAGTAGTAGCATATATTAATCCCTTTTTATAATTATATTAAAACCTTCGTAATTATTATAAAAGTATAAGCGGCCGTTAAACTTCTTTATAAATAATCTTAGCGCTATAGTTAATAAGTTACTTAGGCGGATAAGGTTAACATTTAGTAACTTATATTAAGTTTTTAGAAGATAAAGAGCTTTTCTTTTAATATATTATATAAAGGCCTTTATAGTAGTAGCGGCTTTTTACTATTTTTATTTAAAGCAAAATAAATCTTATAGTTTATACCCGGTTAAAATAAAGGCTACTTAAGCGTCTTTATAAGTAAAAAAAGATCTAAGTAAGCTTATAATACTTAGGTCGGAATATATTTTACTAAGACAATAAGCGTTTACGGCTAAAAAGCCCTTTTACATTTTTTTATTTTTATTACCTTTACGTTTAGCGCTTTTCGCCGCTTTTAGTAATCCCTTAAAGCTTTTTCTTATTATTACTCTACTATAAAGATTAAGGCGGTTAATAGCTTCGCTCTTTAGATATTTGCGATCTTTATAGCCTTTTTTAACCTTTAAAAGCCGACTTAAATCCCCGCCTTTTTATACTAAATCTAGTCCCCCCAGGCGTTATAAACCCCCTTATTTTTTATTTATTTTTTATTTCCCTAAAAACATATTATAGCTTAGCTTTAATGTTATATAAAGGAACGTTTTTTTTAATACCTATTTATTTTTATCTTAAAAGCAATGATTCTCTTTATCTTAAGCATTAATATATCCTTTAAGTAAAGCTATAGTTACTTTCTTATTTTAACTATAAAAGGTGTTTCTAGCTTCATTATTATTATTTTACTTACTATAATATAGTAGTTATAGCTTATATTTATAAGCGTATCAAGCCCTTTGTTTTTATTAATATTAATCTTAAGTAGTACTAAGTTTAGTATAAAGTGCTCCCTTATTCTCTTTTAAGTTATTTATAATACTTTTTTCTTTTTTAGCGCTTAACTTTATGCTTAGGTTTTTGTTTTTTAAATTTAAATCTTCTTTAATTAATTTCTTTGCTATAATTATAGCTACTAATAAGGTCTTTTCGTTTTTCTTCTTATAAAAACAGGCGATATACTTAAATATATTATAAGTATAATATTTCTATATATTAAGTTAGCTTTATCCTCCTTTTAACTAAGTTATAGTATTAATCCTTCTTATTAAAGTATTACCTTTTTAGTTTTTTTAGTCTTAAGTTACCTTACTTATTGCTTTCTTTTAGCTTTAAAAAAGCTTTTTAGCTTATTAAACCTTTTTTACCTTAAATATAATCTATACTACTTAATTAATATTAAGTAAAAAGCTTTAAGTTAAAAGGTTAACTATTATAAGTATTATTATTAAGTTTATACTAAGGACTTAATCTAAGTTTTTAGAAATTCGTTATTTATAAATAAGAGGGAAAAACTAAAGTACCCGGGGTAAAACCTCCCTTTATTCGCGCTTAGTCCGCCTTGTATAAGGTCTTATAACTTTATATAAGGAAAAAGGAAGGTGCGCCTCCCGCCGCGAGTATATTCCGCTTACTAAGCAGTTTAACGCGGCTTAATAAAGGCAGGGCCGCTTTTAACCTAAACGGCCTACGGCTTAAAGCACCGCGCTTTAAGCTTCGGGTATAGGCAGTAGACCTTTATTTAACCCCTTTATCCGTCCCCTTAATATAGGGGCAGGAGGATAAGCGGGGTTTCGACCCGCGCCCCTCTTACGGGTAGCGCGGTCTTAAAAAGTAGGCCTATAGTAAACCCCGCTAATAAGAATTTAGCGCCTCGCTACGCGCTTATATTCTTAATCGGGCTCGTTATTTATTTAAGCCGCCCGGTTATTAATCTCGCGCTTAATCTTAAGGATATAGCCTCTTATATACCGTATACATACGCCCGTCTTCCTCTTTCTTTACTAAAGATACGCTTATCCTTCTTACGAGCTTATTATATACTTACTGCCTTTATCGCATATCCGCTATTCCGCCGCTATTACGTTAATTGCTTTTATCGCTATTATACTAAAGAAAAAGGTTACTTTTTCTAACCTTAATATAGGTCTGCTCCTTAAGCTACTAAGTAAGGATACTAAAGATAAAAAGGCCCGGGCCCGTTATAGCACTAAGCGTAAAATCTCTTACTATATATATATAGGCCGCTTATTAAGTAATAATATACTTATAGTTTTCTAAAGCTATTAAAACTAAGCTTATATATATTTAAGTCGTGTCCGCTATATAAGCATACGTAGTTTATATAGTTAATCTCTTCTTAGCTATTTTTATAAAAGCATATATTACTTATGCTTTTAGTAACCGCTTTTATTTTAAAGTAAGTAATCTTATATTAAACCTACTTATATACCTTAGCTAATCCCTTATATAGCTTACTGCTATAAGTAAAGGTATAGCTTATAAGCTTTACGCTACTTAAAAAAAGTTATATAAGTCTAGCCGGCTTATTAAGCGTTCTTTATATATAAAGCTTGCCTCCGCAACGATAAAGCTTTAGCAGCGCGCTAGTACTATTATAGTATAGGCTTTAGCGTTTAGTGCTTGCTATAAAGAAACAGTACGATAATACTATACTACTAAAAGGTCTCGCTCCGGCCTTAGTTAAAGGTCGGGATATTAATTATTATCTATATGCTTATATCTTATATACCGATATATAAGTAGCCGGAACGCTTATATCTTATGTTCCGTAATAATTACCGCCTTAAAAGGAAAGACGATAACGTCCTTATTATCTATAAGACGGGACCTCCCCGGTTTATTAAGCTAGTAGCTAAAAGCTACGCACGCTTATATTATTACGCGCGCCTAAGGGAGCCTTATTTCTCTATAGACTTATAGGTTTACTTTCTCGCCCGGGGATTAAACCTACGCTAAAGAAATTACTACTATTTATTACGGAGAAATAGTGCGATAATACTATACTGCTAAAAGGTCTTGCCTTAGCCTTAATTAAATGTCGGGACGCTAATTATCGTCTATATGCTTGCATCTTATATATCGATATATAAGTAGCCGGAACGCGTATATCTTACGTTCCGTAATAATGCTGCCCTTAGCCTAGCCTCCCTTAATAAAAACGTTAAGCTACTTACCTTTACTTTTAGCTATTTTATAAATAATACGCGCGCGGCTTATAAGACTAATACTAAGCTTGCCGATAAGTTTAAAAGTACTGTTATAGTTATTTATTAAACCGTTTACGCTATAGCTTAAAACTTAAAAAGCATAAAAAATACGCTATTTATAGTAGCTAATTACCTTAGCTTTAATAGCTATAAGGGCGGGGATATCGCCCTTAAGGGTCGTTTGCTTAACTTAAACCTTATATATACTTATACTGCCCTTACCTTACTTAAGCCTCTGCTACTTAAAGTCCTTATCGTTTTAAAGGACTTTAAAGCTAAGGCTAAGGCTAAGAAAAAGGCTTAAGCTAAAGCTTTTATTAAGGCCTACGCTTAAGAGCGCGCCGCTTTTACTTAAAAGCTTAAGTATAAGGGGGCGCTTAAAGGTAAGAGTTAAGGAAAAGCTATTAAGGCTAACGTTATATCCGACTTAAAAGAGCCCGAGCTTAATATTAGTAATAACGAACTAAAAGAAGAAAAGGATAAAGGCGATAACGATAAGGCTATATCCAAGGCCTTTAAAGATAAGGGTAGCCCCTTACTTAGCTTAAATACTATCCTTATTATTTTTAATATTAAAAGCGGCGATAGTAGCGATAATAGTAATAATAACGACCTAACTTTACCCTTTATCTCGCCCGCCCCTAGCTTATTTATAGGCCGCGATATCCCCTTAGCTATATTAAAGCGGGTTTATAGTCTCTTTAAAAGTAGTGCTTTTAAAGCTAATAGCCCCGCGGCGATTACTTTAAAGCATATTTACGCTACCTTTATACTTAACCTAGCTAATAAAAAGGGGGATATTAAAGACCGTAGCTTAAACCTTAAGTACCTTTAGTTTTTCGCTTATAGTAAGGCTAAGTCCCTCTTTCTTAATTTTTTTATAACGCTTAACTCCGCTTAATTAATTAAGTATTACTTAAGTCGCCTTACCCGGCTTAGTCTTATACCGCCTTCGACGCTTATAGCGGGTACCCCGTAGACCCGACGTAGACGCCTTAGCGGGCTACTAATAAGGCGACGTCTTCTTTATCTACTCCCGCCGCGACTTTAAGTCGCTATAAGCGCGGGAGGGGGAGGGCGCTAGTTACTTTAACTTATAGTCGTAGCTAGGCGGGGCGCTCTTATAGCACTCCTTAGACTAAAAAGTCCGTAGTTACTTTTAGTCGGACCCGGCGCGGCGCCGGGGACGATAATAATAAGCTTAAGTATTAAATAAAGCGGAGGGGTGGTATTAAAGGGGGGGAAATAAAAAGAAGCTAGCTAAAGTATTAGCTAAAGGTAGGTTTTATAAAGGCCTTATAAGCTAGACGGGGTAAGGGGGGAGGAAGAGTTTAGCGTTTTAGTGCTTTATAGTATTTATTATATTAATAAGTTATCCTTTTAAGCTAAGCTAAGGGGACGGTTAAATTAGTATACGTCCCCTTTTAACTAAGGTATAGCTAAGGCTACTATATATACTCTCTCTTCCTTTTAGTATAGTCGTATTATTAAGTTAAATTATTTTAAGCGTCTTAGTCTTAAGAACTATCTTATTAAAGCGGCCGCCGTTTTTTTATTTTAAAGCTTTGCTTATACCTCGCTTATATTACGGAGCCGCTATAGTAACGCCCCTCTTACCTTATTAATTAGCCTATAGCTTATTATTATATAGTAAATAGTATCCCGCCGTTGCTTATAGTTATAAAAGAGCGATATTACTTTAAGTATATTACGGCGGAATAAGAAGTCTTTAAAGCCTATTACTTTAGTTTATATCTAAGTAATTATAAAGCTTAAGTACTTAAGCAGCGCTTTATGCCGGTTAAGTGCTATAGCTTTATTAAACTAAGGCGGTAGGTTAGCGGGGTAAAGTATAGTACGGCGTTATTTAATAAGTTTCTATTATAAGCTTTACTATTTAGCTTATTCCTTAAAAAGGATTTCCTTTATTCTTTTTTTTTATTAAAGCTTGCCGGACCTAACTTAAGACCGTACCCCTTTTAATACCTCTATAAGCGGTAGTCTTAAGGGCATAGGCCGCTCCGGCCGCTATTTATATTACTTAAGTAGCCTTACTATTAATATATACGCGCGCTAAATTTAGTTTAAGATCTTAAATTCCCTTAATCTCTTAAAGGTATCGGCTATTTCTTTAGTTAAGGTAGAGGTTAATTAGCGGGACTTAGGTTTCGGCTTTAAGCTAGTAAACTAAGGTAGCTTAATAAGCCCCTATATCTATTTAAAGGTAGGCGGTTTTATCCTATACTAGTTTCGTAGCTATCTTATAAGGCTTTCCGCCCGCTAAGGTTATCTTATAAAACGTAACTATAACGTATAATATAAAGGACCGGATAACTTTACTATAAACTTCTTAAGCCTTAAGTAAGGTATATTCTTATATAGACGCTATAAGCCTTATAAAGGCTAGGTTCTGCCTTTTTAGCTTAGCGCGTAACTTATTAAGGTATGTTTTTTACTTAAGCTTACGGTCTACCTATACTTTTAAGAGCTTAGTATCTTAAACCGGCACTACTATAGCGGCTTTAAGGCGGATAAGGGTCGTAATCGCCTTATATTTTCTTATATAGTAGATAAGCTCGCTTTGTAAAGGTTTAAAGTTTACTATAAACTCCTTAGCCTATATAGCATATACTTCTTTAGCTACTTTAAGCCGCGCTATTATCGATCCCTCCTTAAGGCTAACGCTAAGGATATTTATATTATTAGCGAAACTAATAATATAAACTCTTTTTAGCTTTTTTAATCTTTTATAAAGGGGCGTTATATAATAAAGAAATACGATTAAGGATAGCGGTAAGCTTTAAGGGACCTTAATAGTAATTTAAACCGGCGTGGCCTTTCTTTTATCGAAATAAAAGATTAAGTAGTGCTTATTTATAAAGCTATAAGCTAGCCTTAAAAACTACTTAAGGTAGCTTTAAAAGGTTAGCTCTTTTTAAAGCTTTTTATAGTTAACTATATTAAAGGCCCTTTTAATATTAAGCTAAAAGAACGATATAATCCCCTTTTTAGCTTATAATACGTATATTAGTTCCGTTACTTAAAGTATCGCCGCCTTTATAAACCTCTTTTTTCTATTCCTAAACTATCTTTTAAGTAAGACCCTATTTACTTCCGTTACGGTCGTAAGTCTTTAAGCTAAAATCTACTTTAAGATCTTACTTATTGTTAGTAAAAAGGAAATAGGCCTTTACCTCTTAGTAGTATAATATACCCCGGGTTTCTTCTTTAGTTTTCTTAGCACTACTATGTTTATAGATCGGAACTAAGTCGGGAAGTGTAATATCTTTATATAGGCCGTAAAGATTATTACTAGCTAGGCTAAGAGCGCTAAGCCGTAAAGCTTAAAGAAGCTAAGAGGGATCTTATTTAAGCCCGCCGCTTTCTAGCTCGCTATCTTACTTATTGCTTAGGATATATTTATAAAGTCGATATACCGCTTTATATAAAGTTCCCTTTTAGCTATAGGCTTAGGAGGTCTTAATAGTATTGTAGCTTTAGCTAAAAAAAAACGTTCCGCTAAAAGTCGAGCTTTCTTTTTAAAGTTAGGGGTTAGTTAGTATTTATAGCCCTTATTAGTTAATAGTAGTAAGTACGCTAGGTTTAGGGGTAGCTTACTATATAGCCGCGCTTACTGTTTAACGTTTTATAGCTTAGCGTTATTAGCGCTAATCTTCTTAAGGAAGTCCTTTTAGTGCTCTTATCTCGCGTCGCGCATAACCCGCTTTTAGACTATAGCCGCTTCTTATAGTGCCTCTTAATTTACCTAAGTCCTATATCCCTTATAGTGTCTTCGGGCCCTCTTCGCGGCTTAGGTGGCCTAGGTCGCTTTTAAGGTAAACTATGCGTTGCCTATTAAGATCGCCTGCTTTTAATATAACTATTATAAGTACTTTTTTTAAATAAAAGCTTAAAGCGCCCTTGAAGAATAAAATTTATATATTATATAGCTATAACCCTCTTTTTATATTAATAATCCTTTATTTAAACTAAAAGACAATTACTATAAATGTTTAGTTCTTATTTTATTTAATTATATAGATAGCCGCTATAGCCCGCAATTAAATATATATATTAAAGTAAATTAAGTTAAAGGACTTAAAAAACTCCTATTAATTATTGCTTTCATCCGTACTAATACTATAATAAGTCGTTATAGTTTACTACAGCTTAATATTTTAGTAGTTATAGATTAAGTAAAAACCCTCCTTTAAGGTTAAGAAGAAGTCTTAATTAATATTATACTTCGTTTATATATATTATACTTAAGGCGTAAAGTTATAATATTAACTATTAAACTTTTTTAGCACTAAAAGCGGCTTTTACTAATCTTTTTCCTTTATTACTTTTTTTTTTGCGGGCGTTATAGCTCTTACTATTAATTAAGGCGCAAATAAATATAAAAGAGAGCAAGTAGGTAGCTACGAATTAAGGGATTATAAAGATGTAAAAAGTGTGCGAAAGGTAAAAGAATAGGTAAGATATATATATATAAGGTTTATAACCTATATAAAGTAAAGGGGGGACTAAGGCCTCCTTATATAGACAATTCCTAGGGTATAAGTGATTAAAGTAATTTAAAAAAGAGCCCTCTATCTAGCGCAATTATACATAGTAGGCTAATAGCTGTTATTAAGTTAGTATTATATTTATAAGAAAAGGGATTAATTCTATAAGAAATACGAGGTGGCGTAGCGACTTAGTATAGATTATGCATATAGTCTCTATATATACCCCTTCCTAATATTTTAATACCTTGCTTATATATGCATGAAATAATATAAATATTATTATATAGTATATGAAATTGTATAACGGAATTAATTAATATTTTAGCGTATTTATGTCGGGTGTTACTTTTACTATATTTAGTTTATAGGCTGCGGGAGAGTATATTTTCCTCCCTTATAACTATTATATTAAAAAGTGGTATTAAGCTATTAGTTAGTAGGCCGGTCCCATTCTTATACATACGTTTTTACCGTCTTTTTAGCTTTTATAATAAGGCCTTAAATTAACGTTTTAGCTATTAAATTAACTACTAGCTTACCTTAACTTAATAGCTTGTTTTAATAGCCCCCGCTTATAGTAAGAGGATTACTTTCTTAACCTTTATTTAAATATCAGCCTTTTTTACTTCTTTCTTTGCCTTTTTTAAGCTTAGCCCCTTTATACTAACTAGCCTTTTTACTTACGCTATATCGTTAATAGTAAGTCTTTTTTTAAGTTATATAACCTTGTTTAAAAAGAGCATGAAATATATTAAAGGCTAATATATACTTAGTTTAATAGTATATAGCTAGATGATTATTTATTTAAAGCGAAGGAAAGAAGAAGGAAAACTTTATTAAGGCTATATAGCTCCTTTAATATTAGTATTACTTAAACGGCTTATACTTACGTTAAGTATAAGCAAAGTTTAAGGTAAGTTTTATTTAACTTTAGCTATATATTAGCTTAACCTTAAGGTATTCGCTATAGTATAACTTTAGTTCTTTTTATAGCATAGCTTATAATGTTTATATATAGTTTCTTTATATACACTCCTTTATTTATTAAGTTTTACTATATATAAGCGAATTACTTGTATTATAATCTACTTTTAGTATAGCTAGCTAAGCCTTTAATAAGGCTTTTTTATAGTATTCCTTTTTATATTTAATTATACTTTATTGCTTATTAAAAATCTTTTTACCGGCGGATATATCCGGTTTACCGTTTTTTCTTACTTAACTTAAAATATAGTAATAGCTATTAAAAGAAAGTTAGCAACCTTTTTTATTAATTATATAAAGCTTTCTATACTTTTTACATTTAGTTTAATAAGTTCCTTTTTTTATATAACTTAAATAAGGTTAATATTATAACTATATATTATAAAGAAAAGGCTTATACTTATTATTAATACTACTTAGTTATTTAGTACTACTTAAGTTTAAAGTAGCTATACGTTTTAATCCCTCTTACTTATAGTAAATATATATATAGAGGTAAGCTTATACCTTTTAGTTTACGCGCTTTATTATACTTTTAGTTAATAAGTTATAAGCTAAGCTTAGTTTTCTTAATTCCTTAGTTTATTAATAAAATTCCTGCTAAAAGTAATTTTTTTTGTTTATCTTTTAGTTTAAGATAATAAACTTTTGTATTTTATAAAAGCAGAGATAAGATTATAAAAACCTAATAATATATACTATTACTTTTATTATTAATATCGCTTTTAGTATTATTGCTTCTATTAGCTTATTTATTATTACCTTTACGCTTTTTAACCCCTTAGTCTTAGTTAAAATCAACTTAATTATAATGTTTATTAATAAGTATTTAAATAATTATATAAAGTAGAGAAAAAGTTTAAAAAGCTTTTTCGAAAGTTATCTTTAAATATAACCTTAATTATATAGTTTATAGGTTATAATAAGCCGGCGTACTATTAATAATTAGCTTAGATAAAAGAATTATTAAGTTAATATTATAAGTAGTATATAAAGGAAACCCTATTTTATTAGTAATTTTAAGTACTAAAAGTACTAATAATAAGTAAAGTGGATACTAACAAATATAAAGAAGTAACTAGTAAAGTAAATACCGCTAGTTATAAGTTATAAGTATTAAAGTAAATACTAGTAGTTATAAAGAGAGACGATGTAGTTTAATAGTTAAAAACGGCTTGTTTTAGCTATAAGCGGTATAGGTTAAATATACTTATAATCGGCTTATGCTAGCTTCGGCTAGTAATAGAATTAGTATTAAATAAATCGACCGGTGCCTTATATAATTAACTAAACCTTTATATAAAGCTAAAGTAAGAGGCCTCTTTTTAAAAGAGAATAAAATCTTATAACAGGTTTTTATATAAGAATATTTAGTCTTATAAGTTAGTTATAAGTAATAAGGCGTATAGTACTTTTAACTAGTATTAAAGATAGTATAAGCTATTTTTATTAGCGTAAAAAGTAGTTAAGTAACTTTATAAGAATTAAGGAGTAAATAGGTATAGAAGAGAGCAGGCTTATAGCTATAAGTAAGGGAATTATAAAGATATAAAGAGTGTGCGAAAAGGTAAAGAAATAGGTAAGATATATATATATAATGTTAATAATCTATTTAAGGTAAAGGGGGGACTAAGGCTTCCTTATATAGATAATTCCTAAGCTATAAGTGACTTAAGTGATTTAGAAAAGAGCCCCCTATCTAGCGCAGTTATGCATAGTAGGCTAATAGCTGTTATTAAGTTAATATTGTAATTAAAAGCCTAGGGATTAATCCTATAAGGAATACGAGGTGGCGTAGCGACTTAGCACGGATTATATATATAGTCTCCACACACACCTCTTTTTAATCTGCTCATATCTTGCTTATATGTAGGTGGAATAATACAAGGAAATATGTATAGTATGTAAAATGTGTAGCGGATTTAATGTATATTTTAGCGTATTTATGTTATATGTTATTTATGCTGTATTTAGCCTATAGGCTGCGGGAGAGTATATTTTACTCTCTTATCGCCTCCCTTAAAGGGTACTTATAGTATATAAGTGCGCTTTAGACATACTAACTAAAGTAAAAAGCCTTTAAATAAGGAAAAATTCTTCCGTTTATAGCTTAAGAAAACCTATTTTATAGGAAAAGACTTAAAGCTTTTAATCTTTCTTAAAGAGAAAAACTTATTATATAATTTAAGTAAAACCTCTTTATTTTATTATGTAAGGAAAACCTTTATATAGGTGAGAAACCTTAAGTTATATAGAGGAAAGCTAAAGAAAGCAAGAAATAGCTAAAAACCTTAATTATAGGAATTTATATTATAACCTCTTTAAATCTTAATAAACTTCGGAATTTATCGAATAGTATAAAACCTAATCCTTTAGTTAATATATCAGCTATATCATCTTTAGACTTTATCTAATAAACCTCTATCTCTTTTTCTTTAATACTATTACGCGTAAAGTTATATGCTAAGCCTATATGTTTTCTTAGCTTCTATAATTTAGGATTCTTTGCTATTTTTAAAGCAGATTAATTATTTGTAAAAATTATAGGGACTTTATTTTTAGGTATATTTATAGACATTCCTTTTACTATAGTATTAAAATGGCTATATAAATATAAAGCTTCTTTATTAGCCTCCTTAAGGCCTATATATTCGGCCTTGTATATAGAGAGTGCTATAGATTTTTGTTTTTAGCAAGCCTAGCTTATAAGCTTGTTATTTATAAAGAAATAGTATCCGGAGACCGACCTACGGTCTATAAGATCACTAGCCTAATTAGCATTAATATAGGGTTTGAAAAATAGCATATTAAATGCTATATTATAGTTATACTATATGCTTAAGCTAGGATATTTATTTAAATATTTTCAGATCGTATTTAGTGCTTTAAAATGTGGTATTTCTAGGTTAAAAGCAAATCTAGCACATAATATTACTGCGTATAATATATCTGGCCTTGAAAATAATGTTAAAAATAATAATAAGCCTATTTGCATTTAATATAATAGGATGTCTTCTTTTATAGCTATATAGTTTTCTGTTTTATTTAATATAACTCCCTTTATAGCAGGGGTTTTTAAGGTTCTAATATTTGTTTATTAAATTCCTTTATCTTATTAAGGGTATATTTTTCTTAGGATATATATATATCCTTTTTCGCTCTGTTTATAGTTATAGTTATTCCTAAGAAGTCTTTTACTTCGCCTGAAGATTAAATCTTTAAGACCGTGCTTGTTTTATTTATTATATAAGTTATAGAATCCTTTATAGGCCTAAAGAATAGAAGATCGTTTATGTAAACTAATATAGCTATATATAGCTTATTGTTTATAAATACCCCTTCGTCTATAAGTAGGTAGGAAAATCCTTGCTCGTCTAAGACCTTAGATAATACGTTATACTAAAGCATCGGACTTTCTTTAAGACCGTATAAAGCTTTCTTTAATTTTGCAACTAGCTTTTTATTTTTATTATACTGCTTATTATTTTTATTTTTATACTTAGGGTCTTTATTTATAATATAGTCTTTATAACCTTATAGAATATTTATATATGTTTCTATATCTATATCTATATATATAAATGCATTTTTTATATCGTATTGCAGTATTTACTAATTATTAATTATAGCTAGCATTAATAAGAGTCTAGTAGACTCGGGTCTAGCGGTTGTAGAGAAGGTTTCGATATAGTCTAAGCCGTATATTTGCTTATAGCCTTATGCTATAAAGCGAGCTTTATACCTAGTTATATTATTTTTATTATCCTTCTTTATTCTAAAGACCTATCGGCCTCCTAAAGCCTCCTTATTACTAAAAAGCTCTTATATTTCCTAAGTATCTAGACTTATAAGTTCGTTTAGTTTAGTTAGTATAGCTTTATCCTAGTTTTTTGCTTGCGGACTGTTTATAGCCTGCTTATAAGTAGTAGGCTTTATAGGATCTTTATTTCTTTTTATAGTAAAAAGAATATGTTTTATATTATTATTATTAATTATTATATTATATATAGGGTATTCTATAAAATCTTTATAGTATTTAATAGGCTTCGTAAGTATTTTTACTTAAATCCTTTAATTCTTTTACTAGGTATCGCTAGTATTATTATCGCTAGTATTATAATATATATTACTAGTATCTTTCGTATTTATATTATTATTATTACTTATATTTATATTACTAGTATTTATATTACTAGTATTATTAGTATTATTAGTATTGTTATTATTACTAGTACTATTATTTCTAGTATTATAGTTATTTAGCATCCTATTTAAAGAGGGCATGTTATTAAAATCAGTATATTCCTCTTTATTTAAGAAGTTATTCTTTAGTATAGTTATATCTTTAGAAATTCTTACGTTTCGTTTAAAAAAGTCATATATTTTATAAGCGGTATCTTTATAGCCTATTATTACTCCTTTATAAGCTCTAGGCTCTAGTTTATTATTAGGAGTTTTATTCTTATAAAATATAGTGCTTCCGAATACCTTTATTTTATCTAAGTCTTCTAGACTTAAAGCTATATTATTCTTCTTTTCTATAGGGGATATAAAACCTATAGCAGAGTGCGGGGACCTATTATATATATATATAGCTGCTAAAACAGCTTCACCCTATAGGTATTTTAGTA
>JAPEBW010000715.1:0-40948 GCA_027405785.1 Ophiocordyceps robertsii
AGCAAGCAAGGATTTTCCTACCTACCTATAGACGAAAGGGTATTTATAAACAATAAGCTATATATAGCTATATTAGTTTACGTAAACGATCTTCTGTTCTTTAGGCCTATAGAGAATTCTATAACTTGTATAATTAAAAGAATAAGTAAGGTCTTAAAGGTTTAATCTTTAGGCGAAGTAAAAGACTTCTTAGAAATACCTATAACTATAAACAGAGCGAAAAAGGATATATATATATCCTAAGAAAAATATACCCTTAATAAGATAAAGGAATTTAAAGAACAAAATATTAAAACCTTAAAAACCCCTGCTATAAAGGGAGTTAAATTAAATAAAACAAAAGACTACATAGCTATAAAAGAAGACATCCGATTATATTAAATGTAAATAGGCTCACTATTATTTTTAGCATTGTTTTTAAGGCTAGATATATTATACGCAGTAATATTATATGCTAGATTTGCTTCTAACCTAGAAATACTATATTTTAAAGCACTAAATACGATCTAGGAATATTTAAATAAATATCCTAGCTTAGGCATATACTATACCTATAATATAGCATTTAATATGCTATTTTTCAAGGCCTATACTAATGCTAATTAAGCTAGTGATCTTATAGACTATAGGTCGGTCTCCGGATACTATTTCTTTTTAAATAACAACCTTATAAGCTAGGCTTGCTAAAAACAAAATTCTATAGCACTCTCTATATACGAGGCCGAATATATACGCCTTAAGGAGGCTAATAAAGAAGCTTTATATTTATATAGCTATTTTAATACTATAGTAAAAGGAATGTCTATAAATATACCTAAAAATAAAGTCCCTATAATTTTTATAGATAATTAATCTGCTTTAAAAATAGTAAAGAATCCTAATATATATAAGCTAAGAAAGCATATAGGCTTAGTATATAACTTTATGCGTAATAGTATTAAAGGAAAAGGGATAGAGGTTTATTATATAAAATCTAAAGATAATATAGTAGATATATTTACTAAGGGATTAGGTTTTATACTATTTAATAAATTCCGAAGTTTACTAAGAATTAAAAAGGTTATAATATAAATTCCTATAATAAAGGTTTTAAGCTATTTCTTACTTTCTTTAGCTTTCCTCTATATAACCTAAGGTTTTTCACCTATATAAAGGTTTTCCTTATATAATAAAATAAAGAGGTTTTACTTAAATTATATAATAAACTTTTTCCCTTTAAAAAAGATTAAAAGCTTTAAGTTTTTTCCTAAAAAAATAAGTTTTCTTAAGCTATAAACGAAAGAACTTTTCCTTATTTAAAGGTCTTTTACTCTACTTTAGTTAGTATGTTTTAAGCGCACTTATATACTATAAGTACCTTTTAAGGGAGGCTATAAAGGAGTAAAATATACTCTCCCGCAGCTTATAGGCTAAATATAGCATGGATAACATATAACATAAATACGCTGAAATATACATTAAACCCGCTATACAATTCTGCATACTATACATATTTCCTTGTATTATTCCACTTATTTATAAGCAAGATATAAGCAGATTAGGAAGAGGTGTATATAGAGACTATATATATAATCCGTGCTAAGTCGCTGCGCTACCTCGTATTCCTTACGGAATTAATCTCTAGGCTTATAAATACAATATTAACCTAATAATAGCTATTAGCCTACTATATATAACTGCGCTAAATAGGGGGCCCTTTTCTAAATCACTTAAGTTACTTATAGCTTAGGAATTGTCTATATAAGGAGGCCTTAGTCCCCCCTTTACCTTAAATAGATTATTAACCTTATATATATACATCTTACCTATTTCTTTACCTTTTCGCACACTCTTTACATCTTTATAATCCCCTTACTCGTGGCTATAAGCGTGCTCTCTTCTATACCTATTTGCCCCTTAATTGTATTTAATTAAGCTCTTTTTATATTATACTCTTTGTCTTTTAAATAGTCGTTAGTCTTTACTATAGTTCCTTCCTTAGTTATAAGGTATACTTATTTTAGCTTTAGTATTAGCGAGCGTATAGTCTTAAAGGTTCTTTCTTTTTTAAGCTAAAGGACCTTAGCTTATATTCTTAACTTTTTAAACGGGTTTCTCCTTTAACTTAGCGGGCGCTATAAGGCTTATAGTATATCCGCTCTTACTAAGCGGTGTAAAAACATAACCTACGGCCTTAGTAAGCCCTTAATAAATAGCTAAGGCGTCTTAAACTATCCTTTAAGTGCGTATAGAGTATAGCTAGTTAGCCCTCGCCTTTTTATAAGTTAGGCTTATTTCTTTCGCGCTAGTAAGTGCTTTTAAGATCTTTAAGTATATTTAACTTATAGCTAAGGAAGAATCTCCTTATATTTATTAATCTATTTATTAATATCCTTGTTTCTTACTAAACGTTATAAGGATCTTTATAGATAAACGTCTAGCTTTTAGTAGATTACTATAGTTAAGTAATTTAGCTAGTAAAGCGCGGCCTTAGCTTTATATTATAAGCGCAATATCTAAGACTTAAAGTCGGATCTTACTATTATATCTTTAATAGTAAAGTGCTCTTTATCGAGTGCTTATATTGCTATATTTAAGCGGATTCCGAGTAGTTTTTATAAGGCGGAGATCTATTAGCTTAGTTTAATACCGGGCTCGCTAAGCTCTTCTTATTATAGTTTTAATAAGTCCCCGGAATACTATTCCGCTTTACTTCCTTAAAGGAATAAAGGCAATTAAATAGCTAATTTATCTATATAGGCCTTACCTTTACTAGCGAGTTAGCGGATAAAGTTAATAAAATAGTTTACTTCTTAAAACGTACTAGCTTTATTATCTTCTTAGACTTTATTAAAATATACTTTTAAAGGCCTTAATAGGTTAAATCTCCTTATATCCTTAGCTTATAGTTAAGGTTTTTCCTAAAGCTTAATAAGCATATCTTCTTTTCTTAGTACTTAAAGGAGATTAAGGAATTATTCGTTTAAAATTACTACTATTCTTACTAAGGGGCTTAAGGCTATACTTAGTCTTAGTATCTACGCGCTAAGTCTAAATAAGTTTAGCTTATTAAGGGTATTACTTACTATATCCTTATTACTTATTATTAAGGTCTTAGTTTTAATACTCTCGCTAAGCGCTTAACCTTTTATCTTATATACGTCTTAAAATCCGGTGCGCTATAAGGCCTTTAGCGTAAGAGGCTTGTTTTTATTAATTAAAAGTCATAAAAATGCCTTAGTTAGTATAGCTATAGCGGATAAAGCTAAACAGTAATATTAAGTTAAGAAACTACGAAGTATCTTTTAAGGCGGATTTCCGGTTAAGGCCTTTAAGCTAAATTTTATTAGTAGTATGCGGTAGAAATATCCGCTAAGCTTATTATCTTAAGGAAAGAGTAACTTTATTATAAGCTTAATTTAAAGGGTATTTAAAAGGCGGGGAGCCGGATAGTTTTAAGGTCGGCTTATTCTTACTTTTTCTATTAAAAGGATAATTAATCCGTTTAAGTAATACTAAATTTAGTTTACTTAGTTATATAAGTTTTATTATTTTATAGTTTATCCTTTATTAGTATTTTAAAGGCGGATTGCCTTTTTAAAGGTAGTAGTTTTAGCTTAGCTAAGTAGGACTTATTTTACGTCCTATTTAGCTTTATAGGCTATCGTAGTATAGTACCTTAAAAAAGAGTAAAGGAGATTATTAAACCGGTATACTTAGTAGGCCGCGGCCTCTTCCGCTTTTATAGCTTACTTATCTTAGAGTTTTATTATAAGCGTATTAAGGAAGAGGTGCTTATTATTTAAGTTAGACTTAAAGGCTAATAAGAGCTTTTTACTAAAGAAAATATCGTTTAGTATCTAACTTCTTTTAAGATAAGTACTAAATCGTGCGATATAGTTGCTTTTAGCTTAGTAGATATTTAAGGGATTTCCGTTAAAATAAGTAAGAATTCCTATTATTTATTATACTTTATAGTATAAGGATAAGGGGAAAAAGCGCGGACTAAATACTACTAATCGAGGCTAATATTATAAAACTAATTACCGCTAGTTAAGGCCGGTATTACGAACTAATTACTACTAGTTAAGCCGATATAACGGACTAATTACTATATATAAACGTATATAAAGGTTTAGAAATAATAAAAAGCTTATTTATTCTTTAAGGTATAGCTAGCTACTTTATATATAGTTCTTTAAGCTAATTTTAAGGATCTTTAACTATACTATCTTTTTATTTATCGTTAATATATAGATAAACTATAAATATCCTTATAAAATCTCTTAATAAACTAAGTATAAGCCCGGTTAAAAACACTATAGATTATAGTTAAGGAAATCCTTTAAATATCCTTAGATATCCCTTAAAAATACCGGCGGAATCCGCTTAGTAGTTTTATAGTATCTTTTATAGTTAAAGATATTGTAAAATATAGTTAAGTAGGCTCTTAACCCTTTATAGTTATATCTTAGAAACCTTAGCGGGGTCCGATTAGTAATGTTCGTCGTATTTTTTTAAGCGAGCCTTCGTAGTGCGTGCTTTAGACGTTCCTATCGCGGGGTTTTATAGGGCTCCTTAAAAGTAAAGTAAGGAGTCTAGGCGTGGCTGTTTAGATTCCGTAACATAATCTCCTTTACCCTTTTTTAAGGTACTATACCGTAGTAGCTTATAAAGCTAAATAAGACGTAAAATAAGTCTTACTTAACTAAGCTAAAGCTACTACTTTTTAAGAGGTAATCCGCTTTTAAAATATAAATAAAGAAAAGACTATAAAAGGATAAAACTTAAATAACTAAGTAAACTAAATTTAATATTACTTAAATAAAGAAGAGTAAAATATACTCTCCCACAGCTTATAAGCTAAATATAGCATTGATAACATATAGTTAAAATATGCTAAAATATACATGAAATCCGTTATACAATTTTACATACTAAATATATTTCTCGATATTATTCCACGTATATATAAGCAAGAAATAAGCAGATTAGGAGGAGGTGTGTGTAAAGACTATATGCATAATCCGTGCTAAGTCGCTACGCTACCTTGTATTCCTTGCGGAATTAATCCCTAGGCTTATAAATATAATATTAACTTAACAACAGCTATTAGCCTACTATGCATAACTGCGCTAGACAGGGGGCTCTTTTCTAAATCACTTAAGTTACCTATAGCTTAGGAATTATCTATATAAGGAGGCCTTAGTCCCCCCTTTACCTTAAATAGATTATCAATCGCATATATACACATCTTACCTATTTCTTTACCTTTTCGCACACTCTTTGCATCTCTATAATCCCCTTACTTATAGCTATAAGCCTGCTCTCTTCTATACCTATTTGCTCCTTAATTTTAAATAAATCAATTATCCTTTAAATAAAAAAAAGTAAAAATAAGCTAACCTTAAGACCTTTTAGCTTCTTTCTTACTAAATACCCTTAAAATTAAGCTTATGATAAAGCTACTTTTTCCTTAAAACAATAAGCTTAGTAAATATTTTTACCGTATATTATTAATAAAGTTTAGTTTATAGGCTTTAATTAAAAATCTGCTTTAAAAGATACTTAGTAGTTACTTAGTTTAGTATCGCTATTAAGCTTTATATACTATAGCCGCGCTAATTAAGGCGTTTTTAAGACTCTTAATTAATAGAAATAATCCTATTATACTTAAGGCTTATAGCGCACCGGATTTTAAAACGTATATAAAATAAAACGTTAAGCACTTAGTAAAAGTATTAAGACTAAGACCTTAATAATAAATAATAAAGACGCGGTAAGTAATACCCTTAATAAGCTAAACCTATTTATACTTACCGCGTAAATAGTAAGACTAAGTATAGCTTTAAGCTTTTTAGTAAAAATAGTAATAATATTAAATAAATAATTCTTTAATCTCTTTTAAGCACTAAGAAAAAAAGACGCGCTTATTAAGACTTAAGGAAAACTTTAACTATAAGCTAAGGATATAAAGATATTTAACCTATTAAGACCGCTAAAAGTATATTTTAATAAAATCTAAGAAGATAATAAGGCTTATATATTTAAAAAAGTAAACCGTTTTATTAACTTTATCTACTAAAATACTAATAGAAGTAAATCTTATATAAATAAACTAGCTACTTAATTGCCTTTTTTCCTTTAAGAAAGCGCGGCGAAATAGTATTTTTAAGACCTCTTAAAACTATAATAAGAAGAACTTAGTAAGCTTAGCGTTAAACTAAGCTAATAAATCTCAACTTTATAAAACCGGTTTAAGATCCGCATAAATATAGCAATATAAGCATTTATTAAAAAGCACTTAACTATTAAAAATATAGTAATTAAGTCTAACTTTAAGTCTTAAATATTATGCTTATAATATAAAGCTAAGGCCGCGCTTTATTAATTAAACTACTTAATTATAATAATCTACTAAAGACTAAACGACAATTTATAAAAATCCTTATACTATTAAATAGGAAATAGGGGTTTTAATAAATAGATTAATAAATATAAGGAAATTCTTTTTTAGCTATAAGTTAAATATACTTAAGGATCTTAAAAGTACTTATTAGCGCGAAAGAAATAAGTTTAACTTATAAAAAGGTAAGGGCTAACTAACTATACTTTATATATACTTAAAGAATAGTTTAAGACGCCTTAACTATTTATTAAGGGCTTGCTAAGACTATAAGTTATATTCTTAAACTGCTTAGTAAAAGCAGATATATTATAAGCTTTATAGCGTTTATTAAGTTAAAGGAAAACCCCGTTTAAATAGCTAAGGACTTAACTTAAGGTCTTTAAGCTTTAAAGAGAAAGGACCTTTAAGACTATATACTTATTAACGCTAAAACTTAACTAAGAAAAGAACTATAATAAAGACTAATAACTATTTAAAGGATAAAGAATATAATATAAAAAGAGCTTAAATAGATATTAATAAAAGCTTAAAAAACCCGTAATTTATACTATAATAAACTTAGTTTAAAAAGCTAATAAAGTATATAGATTTTATAGCGAAGTATTCTCTTTAAAAAATAAACTTTACTAATATATTAAAGATAAATACTCCCTTAACTTAAGCTAAAATATTACTAAATAAAAACGTAGCTTAGTATAGTAATTAGTTATTTAAAAGCTATAAAGCGTTTAAATAATTAAAGCTTTTTTAAATATTTAACTATTAAGCCTTAATAGACCGTTATAATTTACCTATATACGCTTACTAATCTACGTAAAAAAGGGCCTAAAATAAGTATTAACGCCTATATAAATACTAAGGTAAACTAAAGCCTTATTTAAGCTAACTTAATAAAGACTTTTTAAAACGTAACTATAAACTTCTCTTAACGAATTTTAATTTAAGGAGTAGGAAAAATAACTACTATTAAATAAGTAGAATTTACTATATATATACTAAGAAGGCTAAATAGCAGCCTTATAGTCGCAAAGGTAAGGATTAGTGCTTAAATAATAAAACGCTTAGCGGTTAATATATTACCTAGCTAAGATTGTTTATTATAAAAAGCGCGGAATACTGCCTTTAAGTATTAAAGGTGTTTTTTTAGCTATATCGGAGTAGATAATTATATTATTAATTTAAGCCGCTACGTATACGCTTTAATAGTAATGCTTAAACCTATATAGCTAAAACGTAGTTAGAACTAGCTAAAATTATTATAGTAACTAAGTAAATAACCTATTTATATATTACTAGTCTTAACTAAACTTTCTTAACCTTAGCTTCGATCTTTTTATAAGCCTTAATTTATAAGACTAATATAAAGTTAATAAAGTCTTTTTAGTAAAGAACTAAAAAATCTTAGCTAAGTAATATATTAGCCGCTAAGTATTTAACTATTTAAGCGCTAATCCTTACCTTTATAACCGCGAGGCTACTATTTAGCCTTCTTAGTATATATATAGTAAATTCTGCTTATTTAATAATAACCGTTTTTCTTATTCCTTAAATAAGAATTTATTAAAAGAAGTTTATAGTTATATCTTAAAAGGTTTTTACTAAGTTAGCTTAAATAAGGCTTTAGTTTACCTAAATATCTATATAGGCTTTAATACTTATCCCGGGCCCTTCTTTCTTATAGACTAGTAAGTATATAGAAATAAAGTATAACGGCTTATTAAAGCTTAATAGTTAAATATTAAGAGAAGCTTTAACTATTTAAACGCTTTATAGCTTTAAAATAACTACTTATTATACTAAGCTGCGTTTTTATATAGCAACGTCTTAGCTAAGGTTTAAAAGGTATTTATCTTTAATATATTAATAAAGCTTATTCTTTAAAGGGAATATTTTACTTTAAAATCTATATACTTTATCGACCTCTTAAACTAAGTTTATTAAAGTATAAATTACGGTTTCTTTTAAGCTTTTATTAGTATTTATTTAGGCTCTTTTTATATTCTATTCTTTATCTTTTTAATAGTTATCGATCTTTACTATAATTCTTTCCTTAGTTATAAAGTATACTTAGTTTAGCTTTAGTATTAATAAGCGTATAGTCTTAAAAGCCTTTTCTTTTTAAGCTAAAAAACCTTAGCTTATATTTTTAGCTATTTAAACGGGTTTCCCTTTTAACTTAGTAAATACTATAAAGCTTATAGTATATCCGCCTTTCTTAAGCGGTTTAAAAATATAACTTATAGTCTTAATAAGCCCTTTATAAATAGTTAAGGTATCTAAGACTATTCTTTAAGTATATATAAGGTATAGCTAGTTAGTCTTAACCTTTTTTTAAGTTAGACGTATTTCTTTTATATTAATAAGTGCTTTTAAAATCCTTAAGTATATTTAACTTATAGCTAAGGAAGAATTTCCTTATATTTATTAATCTATTTATTAATATTCTTATCTCTTACTAAACGGTATAAAGATTTTTATAAATAGACGTTTAGCTTTTAGTTAATTATTATAATTAAGTAGTTTAATAAATAAAACGCGGCCTTAGCTTTATATTATAAGCGCGATATTTAAGATTTAAAGTTAAACCTTATTACTATATCTTTTATAGTAAAGTGCCCCTTATTAAGTGCTTATATAGCTATATTTCAGCGGATTTTAAACCGTTTTTATAAGGTAAAGATGTATTAGCTTAGTTTAATACTAAGCTTATAAAGTTCTTTTTATTATAGATTTAAAAGGTCTTAAAAATACTATTCCGCCGCACTTTCTTAAAGGAAAAGGGGCAATTAAATAGCTAATTTATCTATATACGCCTCGCCTTTATTAGTATTTCGGCGGATAAAGTAAATAAAACAGTCTACTCCTAAAAATATACTAGCTTTATTATTACGGAATCTAAACGGCTATGCTTAAACTCCTTACTTTACTCTTAAGAAGCCTTATAAAACCCCGCGATAAGAACGCTTAAAGTATATATTATAAAGGCTTACTTAAGGAGATATAATAAATATTACTAATCGGACCCCGCTAAGGTTTTCGAGATACTACTATAAAGGCTTAAAAGCTTACTTAACTATAGTTTATAACGTTTTTAACTATAAAAGATACTATAAAAACTACTTAGTAGATTCCGCTAGTTTCTTTAAGGGATATTTAAGGATTTCCGCGGGATATCCTAACTATAGTTTAACCTATTTTTAACTATAAAAGGACCTTAAAAGATATAAAACAAACTTTACCGCGATTTTTAAGGGATATTTAAGGATATTTAAGGGATTTCCTTAATTATAGTTTATAGTGTTTTTAACTAAGCTTATACTTAGTTTATTAAGTAATTTTTTATAAGGATATTTACGGTTTATTTATATATTAATAATAAATAAAAGGATAGTATAGTTTAAAATCCTTAAAATTAGCTTAAAAAACTAAGTATAAAGTAGCTAGCTATACCTTAAAGAATAGATAAGCTTTTTACTATTTTTAAACCCTTATATATATTAATATACGGTAATTATTTTATAGTACTAGCCTTAACTAGTAGTAATTAGTTTTTAATACTAGTCCCGATTAGCGGTAATTAGTCCGCGCTTTATCCCCTTATCTTTATACTATAAAGCGTAGTAAATAGTAGTAATTCCTACTTATCTAAACGGAAATCCCTTAAATATCCGCTAAGCTAAAAGCGATTATATTATATAATTAAGTACTTATCTTATAAGAAGTTAAATATTAAATAATATTTTCTTTAGTAAGAAGCTTTTATTAGCCTTTAAGTTTAACTTTAATAATAAGCACCTCTTCCTTAACGCGCTTATAATAAAACTTTAAGATAAGTAGGCTATAAGAGTAAAAAAGGCCGCGGCTTACTAAGTATACTAGTTTAATAATCTCTTTTACCCTTTTTAAGGTACTATACCGCGATAGCCTATAAAGCTAAACGGGATATAAAATAAGTCCCGCTTAGCTAAGCTAAGACTACTACCTTTTAAAAGGTAATCCGCTTTTAAAATACTAATTATAACGGGTCGGCCTAAATAGGGCTAAAGTAGTAGTTATGCTACTATTTAATACTACTACGGGGCAGCTATTTAATTAAACTACTACGTTAAACGGCGGTAGCGAGGGCAAAAAAAGATAAATTAACTAAGCTACTAGCTAGTTAATTAACTACGCCTATTAAGGGTTATATAAGCGCAGCCTAGGCTTAATCTAAGGCCTAGCTTATAATACTACCCCCTTTTTACCCCCGCTACCCTTAAGCGGGGCTAATAAGTCGTCTCCCCTAGCTAGTAGCTTAGTAGCTATAAGCTTAAGCCGTCCTTACTAGTACGTCGGCAGGTCTTAAACCTCAGACCCTTTATTATAGCTTAGTTAACTATAATAAGTCGGCCTTAATAGGGCTAAAGTAATAGTTATGCTATTGTTCGTTACTACTACGGGGCAGCTATTTAATTAAACTACTACGTTAAACGGCGGTAGTACGGGCAAAAAAAGACGAATTAACTAAGCTGCTAGCTCGTTAATTAACTACGCCTATTAAGGGTTATACAGGCGCAGCCCGGGCTTAATCTAAGGCCTACCCCGTAATATTAATAAAGGATAAACTATAAAATAATAAAACTTATATAACTAAGTAAATTAAATTCTATATTACTTAAACGGATTAATTATCCTTTAAATAAAAGAAGTAAGGATAAGCCGACCTTAAAACTATCCGGCTCCTTACTTACTAAATACCTTTAAGATTAAGCTTATAATAAAGTTACTCGTTCCTTAAGATAATAAGCTTAGCGGATATTTTTATAGCGTACTACTAATAAAGTTTAGCTTAAGGGCCTTAATTTAAAATCCGCCTTAAAGGATACTTAGTAGTTTCTTAGTTTAGTATTACCGTTTAGCCTTATCCGCTATAGCCGCGCTAACTAAGGCATTTTAAGGACTTTTAATTAATAAAAACGAGCTTCTTACGCTAAGGGCCCCGCAATATACCGGATTCCGGGATATTTATAAGACGGAAGGTTAAGTGCTTAGCAAGAGTATTAAGACTAAGACCTTAATAATAAGCAATAAGGATATAATAAGCAATACCTTTAGCGGGCTAAACCTATTTATCTTTAGCGCGTAGATACTAAAACTAAGTATAGCTTTAAGCCTTTTAATAAGAATAGTAATAATATCGAATAAAGAATTCCTTAGTCTCCTTTAAGTACTAAGAAAAGAAAATATGCTTACTAAGCCTTAAGAAGAACCTTACCTATAAGCCGAGGATATAAGGAGATTTATCTTATTAAGACCTTTAAAAGTATCCTTTAATAAAGTTTAGGAAGATAATAAGGCTAGTATATTTTAAGGAGTAAACCGTTTTATCGACTTTATCCGCTAAAATACTAGTAAAAGTAAGGCTTATGCAGATAAATAAGCTATTTAATTACCCTCTTTTTTTTTAAGGAAGTATAGCGGAATAGTATTTTAAGGACCTTTTAGAACTATAATAAAAAGAAATTAGCGAGCTTAGTATTAAACTAAGCTAATAGATCTCCGCCTTAAAAAAACGGTTTAAATTCTGCTTAAATATAGCGATATAAGTACTTAATAAAGAGCACTTTACTATTAAAGATATAATAATAAGATCCGACTTTAAGTCTTTAATATCGCGCTTATAATATAAAGCTAAGGCCGCGCTTTATTAGCTAAACTACTTAACTATAGTAATTTACTAAAAGCTAGATATTTATTTATAAGAATCCTTATAACGTTTAGTAAGAGATAAGGATATTAATAGATAAATAAACGAATATAAGGAAATTCTTTCTTAGCTATAAGTTAAATATATTTAAGGATCTTAAAAGCACTTACTAGCGCGAAAGAAATAAGTCTAGCTTATAAAAAGGCAAAGGCCGACTAGCTATACTTTATACGCACTTAAAGGATAGTTTAAAACGCCTTAGCTATCTATTAAAAGCTTGCTAAGGCTATAAGTTATATTCTTAAACCACTTAGTAAATAAAAATAGACTATAAGCCTTATAGCGCTCGCTAAGTTAAGAGAGAAACTTATTTAAGTAGTTAAGAATATACGCTAACGTCCTTTAGCTTAAGAAAAAAAGAACCTTTAAGACTATATACTTATTAACGCTAAAGCTAAAGCGGGTATACTTTATAACTAAAAAAAGAACTATAGTAAAAACCGATAACTATTTAAAGGATAAAGAGTATAATATAAAAAAAGCTTAGTTAATTACTAATAAAACCTTAAAGGAAACCGCAATCTATACTATAATAAACTTAGTTTAAGAAGCTAATAAAGTATACGGATTTTACGGTAAAGCATTCCTTTTAAAGAATAAGCTTTATTAATATATTAAAGATAAATACTTCCTTAACCTTAACTAAGATATTGCTATATAAAGATATAGCTTAGTATAATAAGTAGTTATTTAGAAGCTATAAAGCGTTTAAATAGTTAAGGCTTCCTTTAACGTTTAGCTATTAAGCCTTAATAGGCTATTACGATTTACCTACGCACGCTTATTAGTCTATAGAAAAGAAAAGGCCTAGGATACGTATTAAAGCCTATATAGATACTAAGGTAAACTAAAGCTTTATTTAAGCTAACTTAATAAAGACCTTTTAAAATATAACTATAAACTCCTCTTAATAAATTCTTATTTAAGAGTAAGAAAGATAGCTACTATTAAATAAGTAAATTTTACCGCGTATATATTAAGAAGGCTAAATAGTAGCCTTGCGGTTATAAAAGTAAGGATCGGCGCTTAGATAATAAAACGCTTAGCGGTTAATATATTGCTTAGCTAAGACTTTTTAGTTCCTTATTAAGGGGACCTTATTAACTTTATATTAGTCTTATAGATCGGGGCTTATAAAGCGATTAAAGCTAAAGTTAAGATAGTTTAGCTAAGACTAGTAATATATAAATAGATAATTTACTTAGGTATTCTAACGATTTTAGCTAGTTTTAGCTATGCTTTACTTATATAAGTCTAGGCGCCGCTATTAAGGCGTAATATAATATTTTTCCTTAATAACCTTAAGCTTACTTAGATAATAATATAAGATTATAAAAGCTTTATAGCGATAAACTATTTTTTAGAACTATTAGTGCTCCGCTTAAGCTAAAAAGTAAGGATAATTACGGACTTTAATAAGCAGTTTTAATTATATAAAAAGGTCGACGCTATTACTCCCTTAACGGAAGCCTTTATAGAAAAACCGGATAAAATAAACCCCGCTAAAAACTTCTTATAAAAAGATCTTATAGCAAACTATAAGCTTAAAATTAAATAAACTTAGGACTTACCCGAACTTATAATTAATAAGGGCGTCCGGATTTACGCTAAGGACTTAAAATATATATTAAAAGTTTAAGATATCCTTTAATCGTCTCCTTACCTTTAAAGGGATAAGAGAGTAGTATATATAAACGAATCTAAATATATACGTATTTCTTTAGTAAAAGGATAGTAATACTAATAAGTCGTATTAAGATTAAACCTATTAAGCGATAAGGATAAAAAGGTAGTAAGTACGATATTTAGCTAGCTAACTATATAAGGCCGATTAAAATAAGTTTATAAGCTAACCTTATTTATAGCGCTAGTATTTATAGTATAGAAGATAGTAAAGAAAAAAGAAAAAGGATAAGTAGTTATAGACTTATAGGGGATTAATGCTATTATTACTTTAAACGCTTACTTAATGCCTCTTTAAAGCAATATAATAAAACGCTTTTAAGGAAAGAAGTTTATTAATATAGTAAACGTATAATCGTTTTTTTACTAGTTTTTAGTTTACTAAGACTATTAAGAAAGGTTTATAGTTATAAGCTATTATAGGCTAAAAAGATTACTAATAATACTTATAGGCTTTAAGAACTTCTTTATATACGTTAAAAGGTTTATTAATAACATCCTTTATAGATACTAAAAATACGTAGCGGCTTATATTAATAATATTATTATCTACTTTAATATAGCTAAAAAATACCTTTAATATTTAAAGGCTATATTCTACGCTTTTTATAACTATAATATTACCTTATCCGGACTAAGGTCCTTTTTAGTATACCTATCTATATAGCTCCTTAAATTTAAGGTAGATATTATTAGCTTAATAAATATTTAAAAACGCATATAAGCTTTAAGAGATATCGCGTTCTTAAAAAACATTTAATAGCTTAAAAATTAAATTAGCCTAATTACGTAGCTACGCTATATAGTCCCGTATTTTGCTAAGAAAGTTAATATCTTATAAAAACGAAAAACAGAGCTACTTTAAGTAAGATAGGAAAAAGAAGTTCTTTAAAGGAGCTAAGGACGGGCTAAATATACTGCAAAAGCCGCTTTTTAGCCTACTTTAAAAGAAAAAGAGGCCTTTGCGATTTTAACTAAAACACTTATTAAGCCTTAAACGATTTACTACTTTAACCCTACTTAATAATTATTTATCTAAATTAATATATTTTAAAAATATAAAGTAGCAGCTATAGCTTTTTACTTAAAGGAAGGTATAAAATTAAATAAAAAGATATTACTAGCCCGGACTAAGATTTAGCTTATTATTTACTTAAGCCGCGCCTTTAAAAGCGGAGACCCTTAATATTAACTTATAAAACTTAAAGTAGCCGGTTTAATATAAGTAGTCTATAAGTTATATACTATAATACTATCCGTAAAAACGCTATAAGTAGTTATCTTTACTAACTATAT
Source organism: Ophiocordyceps robertsii (assembly GCA_027405785.1). NCBI lineage: Eukaryota > Fungi > Ascomycota > Sordariomycetes > Hypocreales > Ophiocordycipitaceae > Ophiocordyceps > Ophiocordyceps robertsii. The sequence continues at coordinate 15,114 of JAPEBW010000715.1, forward strand.
AAGCACTAATAAAATCGTATACTAAAAATCCCTTTTTTCTATTAATATAAAATTTAATAATAAGCTAGTCTTTATATCTTAATACTTAAGCTAATTCCCGCTTAAAGTATACTATATCTTAAGCGTTAAAAACGTTATACTAGACGCTTTTTTATATCTACCGTACTAAGATAATAAGCCGGTATCCTTAAACTAAAAAAGGGAATTAAAACGTATTTAAGAAGATAAGATAATAGACTATGTGTTCCTTTATATAGAAGTATTAATTAAATTACCGCTCCGCTAAAAAAAATCAGGAAGTATATAAAGGATATATAGTAAGTAAAGATTATAGCATAGCTTAGCGATAAGGATAATATCTTTAAACTCTTATTCCTTTAGTTATAAAGGTTACTATACTTTACGGAGAACGATAAACGCTAGAAACTATATATCTTTAAGACTTACGCTAAGGAGATCGTTTAAGACGCCTACGCTAAATATTTTTATACTAGCTATACCTATATATAGTAAAATCTATCTAAAAGCTTCTTAATTTTACGGCTTAATAAATATATAGATAAGGTTATAAATAGCTATAATACTTATTACTATAACTAAACTAACTAAAGTAAGATACTAAGGTAGCTTATCTTAATTTAAAGCTTATTAGTTTTATACTTTAAAATAGCAATAGACTTTATTATTAAGCTCTTAGTAGTTTAAGCTTAATAATCCTTATAAAAAGATCTTATAAGGAACTTTTTAAATACTTTACTAACTATAATTAATAAATTCTTAAAAATATATCTCCTTATCTTAAGTAATAATTAGTTTATAGCGGAAGACTAAGTATAAGCGTTATATACTAAGCTACTCCGCGCTAATTAAAGGATTTTAAAGAGGATAATCTTAAATTAAGATATAAAGTTTACCTTAGTATTTTAGCGGACTTTATAGTAAGCCTTTAAATTAAGCCTTTTTATATTTACCGCTTAGGACTTTTAAACTAATAGCTTATCGAAAAGGCAAAACTAAATTATAAAAATCACGCTACTATTCTTTACCGCCGATTTTCTAAACCTACGCTAAACTAATATATTAGTCGCTTTTTAGTTTAAGTTTTATAATTCCTTCTCCTTAGCAAGTTATATAGCTTTTAATAAGCTTATTATAAGGATAAAAATAGATAATAGCTTTTAGTTCCTTAGTAATTACTTATACTTATAAAACTAAGAAGTCTTATAAAAAGAAGCTAAGTTAGCTATCGCTTATACTTAAGCCGCTATAAAGGATAAATATAATAAGAAATACCTTTTATTAAAATTTAAGTTTAGTAATTAAGTCTAGCTATAGCTTAGTAAAAGCTATTATATCGTAGATAGTAAACTAGCAAAGCTTTAAGAAAAACGCACTAAGCCGTTTAAAGTTACTGCTAAAGTAAAATAGCTTATATACCGGTTAAATATAAAAAGGTCCTTTAATATCTATTTAGTTATTTTAGTAATATAACTACGCTTAGCGGATAAGCTAGCTATTTACTTAAGCTTAGTTTAAGATAAAGGGATACCTTACTTAAATAAGTAAAAAGTAAAATAAATTCTATAAAGCTATATAATAAAAAAAGACGGTAAAAAGCTAAAGAAAGAGTTCTTTATAGCTTAAAAAAGCTAGCTAAGTAGCTATACTTATAGGTAAACGAAAAACCAGTTTTCTTATTAAAGATCGTAAAAGCGTTTAAAAACGTATAAGAGGAGTTAGCTACTTAAGTAGTTTAAATAAAAGTATAATACGCAGTCTTTATAACTTAATATAAAACTCTTAACTAAGAGAATTAAGCGGTTAAGCTTAAATATAAGACTTAAAGGCTATTATAAGTTATAAAAAACTATAACTTACTATACTTAAAGTAAGTAGTTCTTTTAATAATAATATACTACTATTTACTTTAAGTAATAAGGCCTTTTTAACTTTTTAGTATACTTATTTAAATTCTCTTCGCTACTTACCCTCTCTCTTTTCCTTTTTTCTTTTTATAACTATATTTCTCTTTACTATTAGTTATAGCCCGCCGCACCTTACTTACTCCTATATATATAACTTTCTTTACCTTAAGCCTATAATCTTTATACTTTTATTCTAGGTTTTTTTATTATTTAATATCTTTTATAGCTAAGACTAGCTATTTTATAACTACTTCTTTAGCCCGCTTTCTTATAAGCCCTTACGCTTTTATTATAAAAGATATAAATAAGCGCTTAAGCTTTATAAAAATAAAGCGGCTATCCTTTATAACTTTAAGTCTTTTAGTAAAAGTTAAAACCTTTAAGTTTAAGCTTCTATATAAACTTATACCGCTTTTTATAACTACGCTTAAGCTAATAGATTTAACTTAAATTACGGTACTATAAAAGACGGCTTATACTACCTTTTTTAAATACTTAACTTAAACGACTTACCTTTTAGCCGTATGCTATAGCGTAGTTTAAACGGCCGGTTTTATAGTAACTTAGCTATACCTCCTACTTAGCTCTTATTATTTAAAAGCCCCTACCGCTTATATATTTTTTAAGGTATAGCTAGAAATCTTTATTAGTAAAATAACTAGCTAATACTTAATTCTTTTAAGTTAGCTAACCTCGCTATATTCTTAAGATTTATAGTAGCTATTATAACTAGCGGAAACCTACTTAAGCTAAATAACTAAAATAATATCCGCGCTATCCTTAACTATATATTTAAGGCTTAGCTTAACTAGTTTATAGCTAGGTTTATAGCGGTATCTTAAGCTATTATAGCTAAAACTTTATCTTACTTTATACGCGGTATAGCCCGCGCTATAAAATCCCTCTCTTAGCTTATAGCCGCTATAAGCTTTAAGGACCTATTTAGTTTTACTTAGCGAACGCTTTTTTTACCCGCTACTATACTTAGCCCGGCTATATAAATATATATAAGCGCCTTACTATAATTTATCCACCGTCCTTTCTTAACTAAAAGAGATAGCGATAACTAGCCTCGCGATATATTCCGCCGCTTAATCTTAAAAGAGTTATTAGTAGTAACTAATACGATTCTTAATAAGCCCGGCTTCGCAGGCCTATACTCCGGCGATAAAATTATAATAATTAAAAGTTTTCTCTTAGCTATAAACTACGCTAAGTTTTACTTATAGGCCTATAAAGAGTTTAAACGCAACTTAACTTTAACTTAAGTAATAAAATTCTTAGGCTTCGATATCCGTCTTATTAGCTATACTAACTACGCGCTTTATATTCTCGCTTTTAAGGCCCCCTCTATAAAGAGGTTTTTCGAGATTATTAAGTATACTTAAAACTTTAAAAGTAAGGAGTTAAGTACTAAGGCTATTAAAGACCTTATTACCCGCTTTTAAGCGGGAATATAAACGTTCGATACTTAAGTACTAACTATATCTATTAATATTAATAAGACGGCCTACCTTTATTTTAATACCTTTTTAATAGTTAAACGCTTATTAATTAGCGGAAAGGCGTAAGTAGTAGCGCTATATAAAAAAGATAATAAGTTAAAAAGCTTAGTAATAAAATATAGGGGATAACTATAATAGCGGTAGTAAGTAAGATATAATATCTCGCTTATAGGCGGCTTATAAAGCTAGTAAGTAGTATAGAAAATTAAGCGGAGGTTTAAGAAACGGTATAAAGGGTAAGTAAGATAATAATATAAAATAAGGCTTAAATAAAGCTAGTCTTTTATAACGTATCCCGCTAAGGAATTTAAATATTCTTAAGTATAAAGACTCTTTATTACTTTATAAGTACTTAGACGTACGCTTTAAAGAAAAGTTAAAAAACTTAACTATAAGTTTTAGCTAAACGCGCTAATTGCTTTAATAAAGATAAAGAAGCACGATTAAATAAAAAGTAGGAATTTATAATAAAAGCCGCTTACTAACTATCTTAAGCTACTTAGTTACTATTAGCTAAATAGGCTAAAATAATTATTAAAAGGATAAGAACGGCTTACTATTAATATAGCGTAAAGATACTACTATAAAGCTATTACTTAGCGCCCCCTCTCTTTTATTTTTACTTTAAACTAATAAGGATATTAGCTTTTCTTTCTTACTTAAGGGAGTTATTATAAAATCTAAATAGCTATACCTAGACTCCTTACTTTACTTTTAAAAAGCTTTATAAAACCCCGCGATAAGAACGCTTAAAGCATATACTATAAAGGCTTACGTAAGGTAATATTATAAATATTATTAGTCGGACCTTATTAAAGTTTTTAAGATACTACTATAAAGGCTTAAGAGCTTACTTAATTATAGTTTATAACGTTTTTAACTATAAAAGATACTATAAAAACTATTAAGCGGATTTTATTAATATCTTAAAAGGATATTTAAGGATTTCCGCGGGATATCTTAATTATAGTTTAACCTATTTTAAACTATAAAAGCACTTTAAAATATATAAGATAAACTTTACCGCGATTTTTAAGGGATATCTAAGGATATTTAAGAGATTTCCTTAACTATAGTTTATAATGTTTTTAACCGGGCTTATACTTAGTTTATTAAGTAATTTTATAAGGATATCTATAGTTTATTTATATACTAATAATAAATAGAAGGATAGTATAGTTAAAGATCCTTAAAATTAGCTTAAAAAACTAAGTATAAAGTAGCTAGCTATACTTTAAAGAATAGATAAGCTTTTAACTATTTCTAAACTCGAATATACGTTTATATGCGGTAATTAGTCCGTTATACCGGCTTAACTAATAGTGATTAATCTATAGTACTAGCCCCGACCGGCGGTAATTAGTCCGCAGTACTAGCCTTAACTAGCAGTAATTAGTCCGCGCCTTATCCCCTTATTCTTATACTATAAGGCGTAGTATTTATTATTTTCTTAAACTTCGTTAAAGGATACTTTTAATAGTTTTAATAAGTTAAATCTCTTTATATTTTTAGCTTATAGTTAATGTTTTTCTTAAGGCTTAGTAAGCGCGTTTTCTTTTTTTAATGCTTAAAGAATACTAAAGAATTATTCGTTTAATATTATTACTATTTTTATTAAAGAGCTTAAAGCTATACTTTATCTTAGTACTTATACGCTAAGTATAAATAAGTTTAGCCTATTAAAGGTATTACTTACTATATCTTTATTGCTTATAATTAAGGTCTTAGTTTTAATACTCTTACTAAGTACTTAACTTTTTATTTTATATATATCTCGAAATTTAGTATATTATAAGGCTTTAAGTATAAAAGGCTTATTTTTAATAATTAAGAGTCCTAAAAACGCTTTAATTAGCACGGCTATAGTAAACAAAGCTAAATAAAGATACTAAACTAAAAAACTACTTAGTATCCTTTAAGGCGGATTTTTAATTAAGGCCTATAAACTAAACTTTATTAGTAATATATAGTAAAAGTATTTACTAACCTTATCGTCTTAAGAAAAAAGTAGCTTTATCGTAAGCTTAATCTAAAGGGTATTTAGTAAGTAAGGAGCTAAAAGGTCTTAAGATTAGTTAGCTTATTCTTACTTTTTTTATTTAAAAGATAATTAATTTATTTAAGTAATACTAAATTTAGTTTACTTAATTATATAGGTTTTATCGTTTTATAGTTTATTCTTTATTAGTATTTTAAAAGTAAATTACCTCTTAAAAGGCGGTAGTTTTAGCTTAGCTAAGCGGGACTAATTTTATATCCTATTTAGCTTTATAAGCTATCGCGGTATAATACCTTAAAAAAAGGTAAAGAAGATTATTAAACTAATATACTTAGTAAGCTGCGGCCTTTTCCGCTTTTATTGCTTACTTATCTTAAGGTTTTATTATAAGCGCGTTAAGGAAAAGGTGCTTATTATTAAGGTTAAACTTAAAGGCTAGTAAGAGCTTCTTATAAAAGAAAATATTATTTAGTATTTAACTTCTTATAAGATAAGTACTTAATTATATAATATAATTACTTTTAGCTTAGTAAATATTTAAGGGATTTCTATTTAAATCAGTAAGAATTACTACTATTTACTATGCTTTATAGTATAAAGATAAGAGGATAAAGCGCGGACTAATTATAGCTAATTAAAGCTAATACTATAAACTAATTACCGCTAATAAAAGCCGGTACTATAAACTAATTACTATATATAAATATATATAAGGTTTTTAAAATAGTAAAAAGCTTAGTTTCTTTATTAAAGTATAGCTAGCTACTTTATACTAAATTCTTTAAGCTAATTTCAAGATCTTTAATTATAATATCTTACTATTTATTATTAGTATATAAATAAACTATAAATATTCTTATAAACTTACTTAATAAATTAAGTATAGGCTTAGTTAGAAATATTATAAACTATAATTAAGGAAATCTTTTAAATATCCTTAGATATTCTTTAAAAATCGCGGTAAAGTCTATCCTATGTTTTTTAAGGTACTTCCTTAGTTAAAAATATGCCGAACTATAGTTAGGATATTCAATAAAAATCCTTAAATATCCCTTAAAAATACTAGCAAAATCCGTTAAGTAGTTTTTATAGTATCCTTTATAGTTAAACGCGTTATAAACTATAGTTAAATAGGCTTTTAAGTATTCGTAGTTATATCTTAAAAACATTAACGGGGTTTAATTAGTAATATTTATTTCGTCTCTTTAAGCGAGCCTTTATAGCGCGTGCTTTAAGCGTTTCCGCTATAGGGTTTTATAAAGCTCCTTAAAAGTAAAGTAAGAAGTCTAAGCATAGTTATTTAGATTCTATAATAAAAGTCTTTTTTAGTATACTTATTTATATAACTCTTTAAATTTAAAGTAAACGCTATTAGCTTAATAAATATAGATAAACGTATATAAGCCTTAAGGGATATTGCGTTTTTTAAGAACCCTTAATAGCTTAAGAAATAAATTAGCTTTATTAAATAGCTATGCTATATAGTCTTATATTTTACTAAAAAAGTCAATATCTTATAAAGATAAAAACCGGAGCTACTTTAAGTAAGATAAGAAGAAAGAGTCCTCGTAAACGGCTAAGAACAGGTATAATATACTATAAAAGCCGCATTTTAGCTTACTTTAAAAGAAAAAGAGGCCTTTATAAATCTAACTAAAAAACTTACTAAGCTTTAAACAATTTACTACTTCGACCCCGCTTAATAACTATTTATTTAAATCGATACGTCTTAAGAATATACTATAGCTTTTTACTTAAAAAAAAGTATAAAATAGGATAAAAAGACTTTATTAGCCTTAAAGTAAAGTTTAGCTTATTATTTACTTAAGCCGAGCTTATTAAGGTAAAGAACCTTAATGCTAGCTTATAAAGCTTAAAGTAGCCGGTTTAATATAAGCGGTTTATAAGCTATATACTATAGTACTATTTATTAAAACGCTATAAGTAGTCGTTTTTACTAACTATAAAAGTACTTATAGAATTATATACTAAAAGTCCTTATTCTTTATTAATATAAAATCTAAAAATAAGCTAATATTTACTTCTTAATACTTAAGCTAATTCCCGCTAAAGGTATACTATATTTTAAGCGTTAAAAACATTATATTAAACACTTTTTTATATTTACTATATTAAGATAATAGACCGGTATCCTTAAACTAAAAAGGGGAATTAAAAAGTATTTAAGAAGATAAGATAATAAACCGCGTATTTTTTTACGCGGAAGTATTTATCGAATTACCGCTCCGCTAAAGAATAATTAATAAATATATAAAAGATATATAGTAAGTAAAGATTATTATATAGCTTAGCGATAGAAATAGTATCCTTAAAATTTTATTCCTTTAATTAAAAGGGTTACTATACTTTATAAAAAATAATAAATACCGGAGATTATATATCCTTAAGACTTATACTAAAAAAATCATTAAAGACGCTTATACTAAATATTTTAATACTAGCCGCACCTATATATAGTAAGATCTATTTAAGAGCTTCTTAATATTATAGCTTAGTAAATATATAGATAAAGTCGTAGATAGCTATAATATTTATTACTATAACTAAACTAACTAAAGTAAAATACTAAGGTAGCTTATCCTAATTTAAAGCCCGCCGGTTTTATACTATATAATAGTAAGAAACTTTAGTACTAAGCTCTTAATAGTTTAAGCTAAATAATCTTTATAAAAAGATCCTTTAAAGAATTTTTTTAATACTTTATTAACTATAACTAATAAATTTTTAAAGATATATCTCCTTAGTTTAAGTAATAATTAGTTTATAGTAAAAAACTAAGTATAAGCGTTATATACTAAGCTACTTTATGCTAATTAAAGGATTCCGAAAAGGATAATCTTTAACTAAGATATAAAGTTTATTTTAATATTTTAATAGGCTTTATAGTAAGCCTTAAAATTAAAGCCTTTTATATTTACCGCTTAATACCTTAAAACTAACGGCTTATTAAAAAGGCAAAACTAAACTAAATAAATTACGCTACGATTCTTTATTCCTAATTTCCTAAACCTACGCTAAACAAATATATTAATAGTCTTTTAGTTTAGCCTTAATAACTCCTTTTTATAAGACCTTTATATAGCTTTAAGCGAGCTTATTATAAGGATAAAATAAATAATTATCTTAAGTTCTTTAATAACTACTTATATTTATAAAACTAAGAAGTCTTATAAAGAAAAGCTAGGTTAGCTATCGCTTATACTTAAGACGCTATAAAGGATAAATATAATAAGAAATCCCGCCCGCTAGAATTTAAGCTTAGTAATTACGTTTAGCTTTAGTATATTAAAGGTTATTATATTGCGGATAGTAAACTAATAGAACTTAAAAAGAGATATATACTAAGCTATTTAAAGTAATTACTAAAGTAAAATAGCTTATATATAAGTTAAATATAAAGGGGTCTTTTAATATCTATTTAATCGTTTTAATAATATAACTACGGCTAGTAAATAAGCTAATTACGTGCTTAAAGCTAGTTTAAGATATAAGGACGGCTTACTTAAATAAATAAAAAGTTATACGAATCTTATAAAGTTATATAATAAAAAAAGGCGGCGGAAAGCTATAAAAGAAGTTTTTTATAGCGTAAAAAGAATAGCTAAGTAGCTATAACTTATAAGTAAATAAAAAAGCGGTCTTCTTACTAAAAATCGTAAAAGCCTTTAAAAAAGCATAGGAGGAGTTAGCTACTTAAGTAGTTTAAATAAGAGTATAATATATAGCCCTTATAACTTAATATAAAACTTTTTAATTAAGAGAATTAAGCGGTTAAGCTTAAGCATAAGACTAAAAAGCTATTATAAGTTATAAAAAACTATAACTTACCGCGCTTAAAGTAATTAGTTATTTTTATAATAATATTTTACTATTTACTTTAAGTAATAAGGTCGTTTTAGCTTTATAATATACTTATTTAAATTCTCTCCGCCGCTTACTCTCTTTTCCTTTCTTTTTCTAACTATATTTTCTTATACTACTAGCCTTAGCCTACTATACCTTACTTACCTTTATATATATAACCTTCTTTACCTTAAGCTTATAATCTTTATACTCCCGTTTTAAGTTCTTTTATCGTTTAATATCTTTTATAACGAATACTAGTTATTTTATAACTACTTTTTTAGCTCGCTTTCTTATAAGCCTTTATACTTTTAATATAAAGGATATAAGTAAGCGCTTAAGCTTTATAAAAATAAAGTAGCTTTTTTTTATAGCTTAAAGTCCTTTAATAAGAGTTAAAACCTTTAAGTTTAAGCTTTTATATAAATATAGACTGCTTTTTATAACCGCGCTTAAGCTAATAAACTTAATTTAAACTATAGTATTATAAAGGATAGCTTATATTACCCTTTTTAAATACTTAACTTAAACGACTTACCCCCCGGCCTTATATTATAGCGTAGTTTAAATAGCTATTTTTATAGTAACTTAGCTATACCTTTTACTTAGCTCTTACTATTTAAAAGCTCTTACTACTTATATCTTTTTTAAGGTATAGCTAAAACCCTTAACTAGTAAAATAACTAGCTTATACTTAATGCCTTTTAGCTAGCTAACCTCGCTATAATCTTAAGATTTATAGTAGCTACTATAGCTAATAAGAACTTACTTTAGCTAAACAACTAAAACGATATCTATACTATCCTTAATTATATATTCAAGGCCTAGCTTGATTAGTTTATAGCTAGGTTTATAACGGCGTCTTAAGCTATTATAGCTAAAACCTTATCTCGCTTTATACGCGGTCTAGCCCGCGCTATAAAATCCTTCTCTTAGCTTATAGCCGCTATAAGCTTTAAAGACTTATTTAGTCCCGCTTAGTAAACGCTCTTTCCCTTAGCTGCTATACTTAGCCTCGCTATATAAAGGCGTATAAGCGCCTTACTATAATCTATCCGCTATCCTTTTTTAACTAAAAGAGAGAGGGATAATTAGCTTTATAATATATTCCGCCGCTTAATTTTATAAGAGCCGCTTATAGTAATAAATATAATCTTTAATAGGCCTAGCTTTATAGTTTTATACTTTAGTAATAAGATTATAATAATAAAGAGTTTTTACTTAGCTATAAACTATACTAAGTTTTACTTATAAGCCCGCGAAAAGTCTAAATATAACTTAACTTTAACTTAAGTAATAAAATTCTTAGGTTTTAATATCCGTTTTATTAGCTATATTAACTACGCGCTTTATAATTTGCCTTAAAAGCCCTTTTATAAAAAGGTTCTTTAAGACTCTTTAATACGTTTAAAACCTTAAAAGTAAGGAATTAAGTATTAAGGCTATTAAGGACTTTATTACTTAATTTTAAGTAAGAATAGAAATATTTTATACCTTAATACTACTTATACTTATTACTATTAGCGGAATAGCTTATTCTTACCTTAATACTTTCTTAATAGCTAAATGCGTATTTATTAGCGGAAAAGCGTAAGTATTAGCGCTAAGTAAAAAGGATAATAAGTTAAAAAGCCTAGTAATAAAAAGTAAGGGATAGCTATAATAGTAATAATAAGTAAGATATAATATATTACTTATAAGTAGCTTATAAAACTAGTAAGTAATATAAAAAACTTAGCGGGGGATTAAAAACGGTGTAATAGGTAAGTAAAGTAATAATATAAGATAAGGCGTAAATAAAGCTAGTCTCTTATAACGTATCCTGCTATAAAAAACGAATATTCTTTAGCGCGGAGACTTTTTATTACTTAGTAAGTGCTTAAACGTATACTTAAAGGAGAGTTAAAAACCTTATTATTAATTTTAACTAAATACGCTAATCGCTTTAATAAAACGACGATATATAACTAAATAAGTAATAAGAATTTATAATTAAGCTACTTACTTACTATTTTAAGCTACTAAACTACTATTAGCTAAATAAGTTAAAAAGAACTATTAAAAAGATTAAGATAGTATACTATTAATATAGTATAAAAACACTATTTTAAAGCTATTACTTAGCGCCCCCTTTATTTTATTTTTACTTTAAACTAATAAGGATATTAGCATTTCTTTCTTATTTAAAAGAGTTGTTATAAAATCTAAATAACTATACTTAAACTCCTTACTTTATACTTAAGGAGCTTTAAAAAACCCCGCGGCGGGAATGCTTAAAGTATGTACTATAAAGGCTTACTTAAAAAGACGTAATTAATATTATTAATTAAACCTTATTAAGGTTTTTAAAATATAACTATAAATACTTAAAAGCTTATTTACTATAGTTTATAACGTGTTTAACTATAAAAAACACTATAAAAACTATTAAATAAATTCCGCCGGTATTTTTAAAGAATATTTAAGGATTTCCGTAGGATATCATAATTAAAGTTCGACTTATTTTTAACTAAAGAAGTACCTTAAAAGATATAAGATAGACTTTACTGCGATTTTTAAAGGATATTTAAGGACATTTAAAGGATTTCCTTAACTATAGTTTATAGTATTTTTAACTAAGCTTATACTTAGTTTATTAAGTAATTTTATATAGTCATTTATAGTTTATTTACATATTAATAATAAATAGTAAGATAGTATAGTTAAAGATCTTTAAAATTAGCTTAAAGGACTAAGTATAAAGTAGCTAGCTATACTTTTAAGAAAAACTAAGCTTTTTATTATTTATAAACCCTTATATACGTTTATATATAGTAATTAGTTTATTATATTAGCTTAACTAGCGGTTATTAGTTTATAGTATTAGCTTAAACTAGTAATAATTAGTTTATAGTACTAGTTTTAATTAATAGTAATTAGTCCGCGCTTTATCTTTTTATCCTTATGCTATAAAACATAGTATTTAGTTTACTTAATAATATAAGTTTTTATTATTTTCTAGTTTATTTTTTCTTAATAGTTTAAAAGCTAATTGCTTTTAAAAACTAGTAATCTTAGTATAGTTAAGCAGAGTTTCTTTTATATCTTATTTAGCTCTTTAAGCTATTATAGTATAATACTTTAAAAGTAAAAAAGCCACGGCTTATTAAATTAGTTTAATAATCTTTTTTTTCTTTTTTTTAGCTTACTAATTTTAAAGTTTAGTTATAAGCGTATTAAAAAAATACTTATAATTAAAGTTAAACTTAAAAACTAATAAGCGCTTCTTATTAAAGAAAATATAATTAAGTATTTAACTTCTTATAAAAAAAGTGCTTAATTATATAATATAGTCGCTTTAAGGTTAGCGAATATTTAAAGGATTTCCGTTATAATAAGTAAGAATTATTACTATTTACTACGTCTTATAATATAAAGATAAAAGGATAAAGTATAAACTAATTACTATTAATTAAAGCTAATACTATAAGTTAATTATTACTAATTAAAGCTAATACTATAAACTAATTACTACTAATTAAGCTAATATTATAAACTAATTATTATATATAAATATATATAAAGGTTTATAAATAATAAAAAGCTTATTTTTTCTATAAAGTATAGCTAGCTACTTTATACTTAATTCTTTAAGCTAATTTTAAGGATTTTTAACTATATTATCTTACTATTTATTATTAGTATATAAATAAAATATAAATATTCTTATAAAATTACTTAATAAACGAAGTAGAAGCTAACTCGGAAATACTATAAATTATAGTTAAAGAAATCTTTAAAATATCTTTTAACATTCTTTAAAAATCGCGGTAAAGTCTATCTTATATCTTTTAAGGTGCTTTCTTAGTAAAATATAAGCTAAACTATAATTAAGATATCTTTAAAAAATTCTTAAATATCCCTTAAAAATACTAATAAAATCCGTTTAATAGCTTTTATAATATCTTTTATAGTTAAAAACGTTATATATTATTATTAAATAGGCTTTTAAGTATTTATAGTTATATCTTAAAAACCTTAGCGGGGTTTAGTTAGTAATATTTATCGCGGTTTTTTAAGCGAGCTTTTATAGCGCGTACTTTAAGCGTTTCTATTACGGGGTTTTATAAGGCTTTTTAAAAGTAAAGTAAAAAGTTTAAGTATAGCTATTTAAATTCTATAATAACTTTATTAAACCTTAGTTTAATTTAGGCTTATATTACTTTTATACTATAAAAGCTTATACTTATAAATAATCTTGTTATTTTAAAAGGTTTTAAAACTAAGGTTAAAGCTAAAAAAAATACTTTAATTAAAGTTTAAATTAAAGCTTAAATTTAAAAGTATTTTACTTTTACTTAAAAGCTTAAAACTAAATAGAAGCTTAAAAGTAAAAGAAAAAAAAAGGTAAAATTATAAGTAAGATTACTTTTAAGCTAAAAGAACTTAAGTTTAACCTTTATAATAATCTTGAAAATAAGAATAAGGATAAAACTAAAGTTAAACACTTAGTATTAAAAATAGCTTTTAGCTTAACTTTAATAATAATAGTAATAGTAATAATACTAGTAATAATAATAATAATAATAATAATAATAATAATAATAGCGCTTTTACCTTAGCTTTACTAAGTTAGCTTACTTTTAGTTTAGTTTTAAAATATTACTTTTTTATTATATAACAGAATATTTATATTACTTTTAGGAGTAATATGTTTAAAGTAAACGTTTTTATATTAGTTTATTATATAATAAAGGCTATACCTTTATATATAATAGCTATAAATGAATATAAAGTTCTTACAACTTATATAATATTATTTAAAATATAGTTTTATATAATAACATTATTATATATTTAAAATTACTTTATTATATTATATTATTATAATAAGCTTTATTATAGCTATTTATATTATACTTATTAGTTGCTATAGTATATTATTTAATGCTATTATACTTATTATAATATAGTTTAAGCCGCTTTATAATAATCACACACCCTTATAGCAGTCACTTACCCCCTGTTTTTTACACCCCCCTCGGTACCTTACTAACAACACCCTGTCCCTCTTACCGCTTCATCCTGCCCGGTAACAATCAGAACATGTCTGCAAAGCTCCATGTCGCGCAGCGCCCAAGCCCATTGACCCTACAGTGATCCAGCCCGGGCGTTCATCCTGCTCCCAATTCGCCAACGAGAGTGCCCGCTATGTCTGGGTCCGGATACGATGCCGTGGTGGACGTGGACGACGAGGTGCGCATGTCCCAGAGGATGGCTCCTGAGACCTGCGACGGTGGCGGCCAACGACTCCTGCTGACCTGGCTTTTTGCCTGTTGCCTCAGGGTGACCTCGGACACACGGATCTCCAAGAAGATCTCGAATTCCACAACTCAAACTTTCACGAGTCGGCGGCGGGCGGCCGTAAGGGTCGTCCGACGGCCAGCCTCCCGCCGCCCGTGACAGCGCCCACGTCGTCATCGCCAAAGCGTTTCCTTTGGACCCTCTCCTTTTACGCACAGTTCTTCGACGTTGACACGTCGGCGGTGCTGTCGCGGTGCTGGGCGGCGCTCTTCCCCCGAGCCAACTTCCTCGACGTTCTCGAGGGCAACCCCGACCTCTACGGGCCCTTTTGGATCGCCACGACCGTCGTCTTGATCCTATTCCTCGGAGGCACAATCAGTCAATATTTGGCGACGACGAGGTCTACGCCCTTTGCCTATGACTTTAGGCTTCTGAGCGGTAAGGCCCCAGCGTTTCGGCTTCAACGCCAACCCCTACAGTCGTTCGCCTTGTACTTGGTCGAGAAGCTAATCAACGCATCCCGGGGCTGTTCATTTGCAGGTGCTGCCGGTCTCATCTATGGGTACACGCTCTTCATCCCCATGGCTCTCTTCCTCGCCCTGCGATACTTTGGCAGCGAGTCGGCCAACCTCCTCGAATGCTGGGCCCTGTACGGCTACTCCAACTTGATATGGATCCCAGTTGCCATCATCAGCTGGTCGCCCATTGAGATCCTCAACTGGGTCTTTGTGGGCGTCGGCTTCGGCCTGTCCGTCGTCTTCCTCGTCCGCAACATGTACCCAGTCTTGAGCGCGACCGACTTCCAGGTCAGCAAGGTGCTTCTCATACTCGTCGTGGTCCTCCACGCCGCCCTGTCACTCACCATCAAGATTTTATTCTTTGCCCATGGCAGCCCGGTGGCGAGGGCTCCTGGCAAGGGCGGCCCCGACAATCAGACGGGCGAGAAGACACCACCAAGCATGTTCTAGGCGCGGCCTCGACATGGCGAAAATCGAACGCCATTTCTGGCCTGGAGAACATGGACCCTGTAACGAGCAAGAATGCGCGCCATGGCGCTAGAAGAGTTTCATTCAAACCAAGATCGAGTTGGTACATCGGCCCCCGGATGGCTGGTTGAATGTCCGTTTTAGGCTGTCTCTCCTTGCTGGAGCCGGCTTCACGTCTCGTGGAGTGTGGTTACTCGAAGTGTTTGAGCGCATACAGGCCACGGCCGTTGAGGGGCCAAGCACCGCAAGTCGATGGATGCATGTATGTAGGGCAGAGAGACTCGCACTTGCTCCTCCTGCGCCTGTCCGTCCTCTCCAACCTGCGTGCGCGCGCGTGCACTCCCCTCGCCAAGCATTTATGTAGCTTGCGACTTTGAGGGTACCTTTTCGACGGGCCCCGCGCGCTCCTCCCACTCGAGCCAGCTACCCGGGTACTCGCCGACGCTGGGCCAGCCGGCGCGACTGGCGAGCTGGGCGGCGGTGCGGGCGCGCACGCCGGCCCTGCAGTAGAAGACGAGGTGGGCGTCGCGGGGCTGCGGCTGCGGTTGCGGGCAGTGCTTGCGCGCGAGCTCCTCACTGCCGGGCCGCTCCACCACCTGTGGAGCCGTCATGAGGGGCAGGTTGACGGCGCCGGGAATCTTGCCCGTGGCGGCTAGCTCGTCGTATTCGCGGACGTCTGCTCTCGCGCAGGGGACGAGGGGGATGAGTCAGTGTTGTCGCGGCTGGCGGGAGTCTTTGCTCGTGCCCCCCGTTTGGGCGACGGACAGGGAGGAAGACGCACCGATGAAGACGACCTTTTGCTGCCCCGTTGCCGAAGGTGAGCGCGAGCTGACCTCGACCTGCCGCTTCACCTCGTCAAAAGACCAGATGCGACTGTTGTTGTTGTTGCTTCTGCTGCTGCTGCTGCCGCCGCCGCTGCTGTTTTTGCCGACCGAATTCCAGCGACGAGGCAGCACCGACGAGGTGCCAAGGGGTCCAGCAAAGGCGCCGGGCACGGGGGCGACGATGCCGACGAGGGCCGGCCGTCGCGGCGCTGCCGGACGCAGCAGCAGAAGCCGTCGCAGCGCGGGCGCCGCAGCATCATGGCCCGGGAGGGCTCGTCGGACTGCCGGCATGGATGGATTCGTTTGCCTCGGCGCGTATGCAAGTGTGCATGTGTCTGTGTTTGGGTCGGACGAGGAGTCGGCTGATGGATGTCGTCGGTTCGAGTCAGCTGGCCAGGCTATCAAGCAAGGCACCAAAGCACGTACCCCGCCAGCCGCGCTTGCGCCACACGTGGCTGGATATGGAGACCATACCTAGTTTCGCCCAGTCATTGAGCACATGTGCCTACCTTCGGAACCGATGCTCGAAGCTGCTCCGATGCGTCTTGTCCCGTCACTCATGTCGAATCCCGCTACCGTACAACTCCCCTGGCTAACAGCCACACCCTTGCCCAGTCCTCTTCGCCAAAGCCCAAGTGCGACGTTTCCATTTACCATCTGTCGTCTTTCGTATGCTTGCGTCACCTGAAGGGCCTCGCGGACCAATGCCGCTACCGTCAAAGCACAACGAGAAGCCGTAAACTATGTGCATTGGTGTGCGAGCATTACAATTAGATACCCATAAAGTTCGCCCCTCGATGCGCCTGCCATAGAAGGTCGTCGTCATCCAGCTTCTATTACCGACACTTGGTCGGATTCCCCCCCCCCTAACTTATTTTTGCCCTATCGCCGTCGTGAAGGGCATCCGAGCTTTCCAAAGCGACTTCACTGTTTTTGCTTGGAAGAGGTCCCTCCGATTTATACTCACTAATGGCTCATGGGGTGTCTCGCGTGACGGCGTATGTAGCCTGAAACAGTGGCTGCCGCGTGCGTGCCATCATCCTGCACCGCAACACAGAAGAGAGTGCGTCGGTATTCTCCGCCTTCTTAAGGCTTTCGATCCTCAAACGTGAGCGGGCAATCATCCTAGAGGGGAAAGTCGTTTAGCCATCTCAAGATGCTTGGCTAGCAACCAGTCTAATTCATCGTCGCCTACCTTGGGGAAAATGGTCGCAAACACCTTGATCTCCTCTGACAGCGGCGTGGGGTGATGAGTCCAGTTCAGCTGCACCGAGGCCTTGCCGAGGAAGAGAGCCAGGTTGAGCTGCGCGTAGACTTGGCCGAGGCAGTAGTGAGGGCCGGTGCCGAATACCAGATAGTTCTTGGCTCCCTTGACCTCTGCATCTCCCGAGTAGTATCGCTCCGGGTCGAAGTGGTCGGGATTCTCGTACACGTCCGGATCGTGAAGAGCCATGTATGTCGTGGGGATCAACATGGAGCCTTGGAAAAGGCCCTTGTTAGTGCCTGTCCAGAGCCGGCCAAGACGGAAAAGGCCTACCTTTGGGAACCGTGTACGAGTCGGTGATAGGAAACGCCTTCTTCACAAGGTACGGAATCATCAGCACCGGAGGGCGGTAGCGGAGCAGCTCGCGAACCACGGCGCGCGTGTACTTGAGGGACTCGAGCTGGTCCATGTCGAGCTCGGCGTGAATGTCACCGTTGCGGACCTTGAGGTTCTCCTCTCGAACGCGATCCAGGACGTCGGGTCGCTGAGCGGCAATCTGGAAGAGCCATGTAGCGGCGCTGCTGGTGGCATCCTGGGAGGCAAAGAGAAAGGTGAAGACGGTCTGGGAAATCTCGTAATCGCTGAACATGCGCAACAGGGGGTACGGCTTCTCCATGCCCTCGCAGGCGCACATACTCTCGGCTTCGCGCCAGCGCTCCGAGTTGATCATCTGCAGAATCCAGCCGTCCATGATGCAGGTGATGTCGCCGCCCGCAGCCATACGCACCTTGCTCTTGGCGGCGCACTTGGCGAATTCGGCCAGGACCATGTCGGCCGCCTTCTTCCCGTACCACGTCTTCGTCAGGGGAATGATGATGGGGAAGTTGACAAGTTCGAGGGCGGCCGTAATGAGATAGTAGTCGTCGGCAATTCTCTTGACGGCTTCGTCCGAGATGTAGTGGCCGACAAAGGTACGGCACGAGACGGCGCACATGAGCTCGCGGAACTCGGGCATGAAGGGGACGGGCTTGCCGTCGTTTCTCTCTGTGACTTTGACAAACTTCTTAAAGTATCGCTTGTACACCTCCTCCTGGCCGGGCAGGTACGTCTCGAGAGCCTTGCGGGTAAAGAGACCGTTGAGGCCCTTGCGGAAGTCGACGTGTAGCTTGCCGTCGAGGAAGACCCAGTTGTCGTGGCCGAGGAGCTTGTGGGCGACATCGACGACGCAGGGCTTGACGTAGGCAGGGGAGTTGAGCACCTTGCGTGCCATGTCTCGAGTGGAGGCGATGACCACAAACCTGGCCGTGAGGAGGAGCCTGTCAGCGAAAGGGTTCCCGACGTTGCAAGCCTTGCCAACGATTGGTGGCAGGCGCTCCGTGGAAGGGGGGGGGGGGGGGTTAAGACTTGTGGAAGACGGAGACACAGCTCAGGGGTCCGCTGGCCCATTTGGCGTGGTACTCCTCGAATTTGGGATCAACAGACTGGAGAAAGGGACCAATAAAGGGCATCTTCCATGAAGGTCCAGTAATGGAGCCCTTGCTCATAAAGTAGCTGACTGTTGGAGCGGCAATGATCAGTCGCGCAAGAGTATCGGACGAGGACAAAGCGGCGTACCCTGATCGTAGACGATGCACATAGCGAGCACTGTTAGAAGCAGGGTCCAAGGACTCGCGGTGACGATGGCCTCGAGGACATAGTCGAGCTGGGGGGGCACGGCAACGCCCACGGCAACGCCGGCATTCTTTGCATTGGCGAGGACCGAGGTGAAGGCCGACGACGTGGAGGAGGCATTAGCAGCGTCCATTGCGTTGGCTGGCTGGCCGAAGATGCCGTCTGGAACTGGCCGAGTGCTGCTCACGATCCAAAGGGGTCAACGCCAGGCAGACACGGGCAGCGGGGAGGGGGTTTGGTAAAAGGAGGGTATCGGGATATATAGGAGAGAGAAGCAAGCGAGTGAATGACGAGAATTGAGCGAGCGGCCATAGGCCGTGGAAAGAAATTAGGGTGACCCGGGGGGGTGGCGGAGAGGCTTTGGGGGACCGAGACAGGGGGGGGGGGGGAATTACTGCACAATTTCTACGCTAGTCCCAATTAAGATCGGGCATTCCTAAATAGGCAGTGGCGGCCCGATTAGGACTAGCGTGCACAGCCACATGGTCAAGACTTTTGAAATCCTCCTCTGTACTTGCAGGTGGTAATTGCAGAATCACGGTCGTGAGACTGAACAAGTGACGGGGAGCGGTGAAGCGAGTGCCTGGAGTGTACTCTGTACTTTGGCTCATGTTGTGAAAAGGAGCATGAGACGGATTGTCAAAAATCGGAACAGGCGAAATAAATATGGGAAAAAAGAAGATGCACCGGCGAGAGAGGGGTTACTGTTTGATGTGAGCCAGTGTTTGCTGCTACACGGTGTGCAAATAACGTCGCTCGAAGAGTTCAAACTCAATACTCGTCCTCGTCGTCTTCCCCTACTATGTACATATGTATGTATGTATATACTACGCTGTACTCTGTAGGTAGTACCAATAGAAAAAGGGAGCTTTGGAAGATAATAATAGTGTCTAGCGAGCTAGGAAGGATTATATATGCGAAGGGTGGCTTAATATGCTTATATAGCTAACCCCTATAAATAAGGGCTAAGGCTATACTTAAGGCTCTTATAGTAAGTTAAGTATAAGGCCTTAGTATATATACTCTTCGTATTTATAATACCTCCTCTTAGCTATATATAAAGTATATATATAGAAATAAAGCCTTAGAATATAGCTTTTTCTTTATAAGTTATTTTTACTTTAGTATTTTCCCGTTTTAGCTAAATATAATATGCTTTTTTTTCTTATATAATACTTTTTACACTTATAGCTTTTTAAACTTTTTATTTAGCCGTTTTTTTTTATTTTAGCTATTAAATAAATTAATTGTATTTTTCTTTTTAAAAACTTTTTATAAAGCTATCCGTAGTTATTTTATTAGTTTATACTTATATTAATTAAAAAGGAGCTCTTTTTAATATAGTAAATAATCTACTAATATCTAATTTTAATATACTAAGTCTTAACTAAGTTATTTTTATATAGTATTATAAGCTATACGTTTTAGCTATCTATAAAAACTATAAAAAAGTTAGCTATAGCTAGCTTAGCTTAATTTAATAGCTAATATTATTATATTATAGTTATACTTATAAGTATAGTTTATAAATATTACTTTAATTAATAAAAGTGTTATAATAATTTATTTTTTACTTATTTAAAAAAGAAGCTTATTAGTTAAAAATGTAATATAGCTAGCTATAAAGTAATAAGTCCTTTATTTATTAAAAAAAAAGTATTTATATATATATTAAGCTTAAAGTCTTTAATTAAGTACTTACCCCTTATTATAATACTATAGTTTAAAGTGCTTTTTATATAATACTATAACGTTTTATAACCGCTATATAATTATTAATAAGTATTATAAGACTAAGAGTATAAGGCGGGAGGAAGGTACTAAGATATAAAAGGGAAAAAGGTAGTAAAAAGAGCGAATTCGAATTGCTTAAAGGTCTAAGTTCTAGCTAAGAAGAAAAGAGGAAAAGAGAGTCTTTTATAGGCGTAAAGAGGTATTAGCCGGATTATTATTATGCCGTTCCGGCGTATTATAGTTATTTTAGTCCGCCGGATTATTCTTATTCCTCTCCGGGCTATAAAGTAGACTTTTCCGCTAATTCTTTACTAGTACTAAGTTTATATTCGTCTTTTATTAGCGTATTAAAAGCTATTAAATTCTAGTAAAATATTACTTTTATAAAATATTACTTAAGATATATTATAAAATTTAATAAGATATTTATTTACTATTAAAATAAGCTAGTATCAAGATTTCACTCCTTTACTATAA
Organism: Ophiocordyceps robertsii; assembly: GCA_027405785.1. NCBI lineage: Eukaryota > Fungi > Ascomycota > Sordariomycetes > Hypocreales > Ophiocordycipitaceae > Ophiocordyceps > Ophiocordyceps robertsii. Next base: position 36,586 of record JAPEBW010000715.1, read on the forward strand.
GATATACTATAAAAATAGTTATAATTATATAAAGTATTACTATTCGTATACACGCATATTGCTATTCGTACACACGCCCCATTTTCAAGATGCGTACCAACGCCAGCCCGCCCCACCTACTTATAGTGCCCGCGCCTAGCAAGTACCCGTATCTTCTAAGTGCCCGCGCCCACACACGCAGCCTATACACGCAGCCTACACGTAGCGCTCTCGCAGCTTAATTCGCTTAAAAAACGTATCTTTAAAGCTCCCGCGAGATACGCATATAACGCGGCCCGTTAATTAATCCGGGCCCTCTGCCGGTGCCGCGGGCGAGGTTGTGGGCGCGCCCTTAATATCGGCTATGTGTATAGGCGCGGGCGGGCATTTAGAAGGTACGGGTACTTGCTAGGCGGGCGCGGTATAAATAGGTAGGGAGGCCTAGCGCTAGTACGTATTTTTAAAATAGGGCGTGTGTACGAATAAAGATATATATATATATAAATAGTAATACTTATTATATAATAGTAAATACCTTAAAGTTAAGCTAATATATAGCTAAAATTAAATAAAACTTAACTTAAACTTAGCTTAACCTTTACTTAAACTTAACTTAAGTATATCCTATTTAAGTACTATTTATTAATAAAAGGCTATATAGCTTAAATAAAGTTTTCTTTTTTTTCCTTAGCTTTAAATAAACTATTATTTAGCTATATACTATGAAACTAAGTATATACTAGCCTTAAGTATATTTAAAGCTCTTTTTAAATAAGGTTATATAACTTAAGAAAAGACAGACTATTAATAATATAGCGTAAATAAAAAGGCTACTTAGCGTAAAAAGACTAAACTTAAAAAAAGTAAGAAAAAAAGCTAAAAGAGGCTAATATTTAAAGAAAAGTTAAGTAAGTAATCTTCTTACTATATATAAGGGCTATTAAAATAGGCTATAATATTTAAGTAAGTTAGTAGTAAGTTTAATAGCTAATAAGTTAATTTAAAGCTTTAATATAAAAGCTAAAAAATATAATAAGAATATATATATAAAAAGGGGCTAGCTTACTAATTAATAGCTTAATATTACCTTATAATATAATAGTAAGGGCTGTGATACTTAAAATAAAGAAAAAGGTAAAGAAGAAAAAAAAGACTAATAAAAGCTACTTTTAGTACTAAGAAAGTTTAATAGCTAGTATTGCTACTTTATGCCTTAAGTATAATAAATATAAAAAGAATAAGATTAACTAAGACTTTTTCTTAAGTTTAAAAAAGGTCTTTTACTTAATTTATAATTACTTAAATATAAGATTATAATAAATTATAATAACTTATTATAATATTAATAAAAATTAAGGCTATAATTAATAAAAGTTCTTTTAGTACTTTAATTTAATCTACCTTAATATAAATATTTAATTATAAGCTATAATAGCTATTTATATAATTAAATAAAGTAAAAACTAAATATTTTATTATAAAATATAAATAGCTATGCTTAAACTCCTTACTTTACTCTTAAAGAGCTTTTTAGAACCCCGTAATAAGAACGCTTAAAGCACGTACTATAAAAGCTTACTTAAGGAAATATAATAGATATTATTAATCAGACCCCGCTAAGGTTTTTAAGATATAACTATAAAAGCTTAAGAGCTTATTTAACTATAGTTTAAAACGTTTTTAACTATAAAAGATACTATAAAAACTACTAAGTAGATTTTATTAGTATCTTTAATAAATATTTAAGGATTTCCGCGGGATATCTTAATTATAGTTTAACTTATTTTAAACTATAAAAGCACCTTAAAAGATATAAGATAAACTTTACCGCAATTTCTAAGTAATATTTAAGGATATTTAAGGGATTTCCTTAACTATAGTTTATAGTATTTCCGATTAAGCTTATACTTAGTTTATTAAGTAATTTTATAAGGATATTTATAGTTTATCTATATATTAATAATAAATAAAAAGATAGTATAGTTAAAAATCCTTAAAATAAGCTTAAAGAACTAAGTATAAAGTAGCTAGCTATCCTTTAAAGAAAAGATAAGCTTTTTACTATTTTAAACCCTTATATATATTTATATATAGTAATTAGTTTATTATACTAGCTTAATTAGCGGTAATTAGTTTATAATACTAAACTTAATTAGCGGTAATTAATTTATAATACTAGCCTTAATTAATAATAATTAATCCGAGCCTTATCCGCTTATCTTTATACTATAAAGCGTAGTAAAAAGTAGTAATTCTTACTTATTAAAATAGAAATCTTAAATATCCGCTAAGCTAAAAGCGATAATATCGTATAATTAAGTACTTATTTTATAAAAAGTTTAATACTAAACGATATTTTCTTTAGTAAAAAGCTCTTATTAGCTTTTAAGTTTAACCTTAATAATAAACACCTTTTTCTTAATACGCTTATAATAAAACTTTAAGATAAGTAGGCTATAAAAGCGGAAAAAGCCGCGGCTTATTAAGTATATTAGTTTAATAATCTCCTTTATCTTTTTAAGGTATTATACCGCGATAGCCTATAAAGCTAAATAGAATATAAAACAAGTCCCGCTTAGCTAAGCTAAGATTACTACCTTTTTAAAACTAATCCGCTTTTAAAATATTAATAAAAAATAAACTATAAAATAGTAAAACTTATATAACTAAGTAAACTAAATTTAGTATTACTTAAATAAATTAATTATCCTTTAAATAAAAGAAGTAAAGATAAGCTAACCTTAAAACCTTTTAGCTCCTTACTTACTAAATACCTTTTAAATTAAGCTTATAATAAAGCTATTTTTTCCTTAAGATAATAAGCTTAGCGGATATTTTTACTATATACTATTAATAAAGTTTAGTTTATAAGCCTTAACTAAAAATCTGCCTTAAAAATACTAAGTAGTTTCTTAGTTTAGTATAATTATTTAGCCTTATCCGCTATAACTATATTAATTAAGGCATTTTTAAGACTTTTAATTAATAAAAAGAAGCCTTTTATACTTAAGGCCCTATAACGTACCGGATTTTAAGATATATATAAAACGAAAAGTTAAGCGCTTAGCAAAAGTATTAAAACTAAGACCTTAATAATAAATAATAAAAACGCGATAAGTAATACTCTTAATAAGCTAAACTTATCTATACTTAGTATATAGATACTATTAAGGGCCTACGTATACTTAGTTTAGTAGTACGTAGCCGAATAATTATTTATTTAAAGCTAAAGAGGGAAAGAGGAAATCTTTATTTAAGCTACATAGCTTTATACTTTATAAAGGTCGCTTAAGTAGCTTATACTTAAGTTAAGTTCGGGTTAAGGTTAAGCTAAGTTTAGGTAAAGTCTTATACGACTTTAGCTATATATCGGCCTAACTTTAAGTTATTTGCTATAATATAACTATAGCTCTTTTTATAGTATAGCTTATAATACTATCCCCTTTTTAAGCTATCGCGCACTAAAGTATATAATATCGCCGCTTTACCCCCTGCTCCGCGCTTAACGTTAATTAGTATAGTTATTCTTATTATGCTTATAATTATATACTAACGTATCCCCTTAAATAACGTTATATTATAATATTTAATATATTATACGCTCGCTTATTTATACCGCTATATTATCTTAAGTAGCGCTAAGGCAGTATAAAATTTAGGAGCAAATGAGTATAGAAGAGAGCAGGCTTGTAGCTACGAGTAAGGGGATTATAGAGATGTAAAGAGTGTGTAAAAAGGTGAAGAAATAGGTAAGATGTGTGTGTGTAAGGTTAATAATCTATCTAAGGTAAAGGGGGGACTAAGGCTTCCTTATATAGATAATTCCTAAGCTATAAGTAACTTAAGTGATTTAGAAAAGAGCCCCCTATCTAGCGTAGTTAGGCATAGTAGGCTAATAGCTATTATTAGAATAATATTGTATTTATAAGCCTAGGAATTAATCCCGCAGGGAATACGAGGTGGCGCAGCGACTTAGCACGGATTATGCATATAGTCTCCACACACACCTCTTCTTAATCTGCTTATATCTTGCTTATATATGGGTAAAACAATATGAGAAAATATGTATAGTATGCAGAATTGTATAGCGGATTTAATATATATTTCAGCGTATTTACGTTATGTATTATTTATACTATATTTAGCCTATAGGCTGCGGGAGAGTATATTTTACTCCCTTATAGCCTTCTTTAAAGGGTACTTATAGTATATAAGTGCGCTTTAGACATACTAACTAAAGTAGAGTAAAAAACCTTAAAATAAGGAAAAATTCTTTCGTTTATAGCTTAAGAAAACCTATTTTATAGGAAAAAGCTTATGATATAATTTTAAGTAAAACCTCTTTATTTTATTATATAAGGAAAACCTTTATATAGGTAAAAGG